>MU717372.1:42882-56097 GCA_026770625.1 Nicotiana glauca | reverse complement strand
TTTTGAAATTCCGCATTCTTATATTATCTTATTAAACTTAAAAGTCTTCTGCATTTATTAATTGTTGACAGTATATTTTATTGGTGATGTTGATAGAAAAGGTATAATTTTTGGCTGGCCTAGCTCCGTTAGTAGGCGCCATCACGACGCCCGATGGTGGGATAAATCCGGGTCGTGACATAAGGGGTTGCTGGTTACTTAAAGGTTGTTGGTGGACTTGAAATGAGACAATTATAAGTGTAACTGAAAAGTTAATAGACAAAGAATAGTGGGGAATACCTTTCTGATTTTAAGGGTTAAAGATAGAATAGTTAATTGTGCACTTGGTCCTAAAAATCAGGAAAAAGAAATTTGAAAGCTATAAGAAGGAAGATGAATATGAAAAGAAAAAAAGAAAAAAAAAGACCCTGAAATAAGAATACTCAGCCATAGAGATACAAAGATTGAAAAAAACACAGTTGGTAACACTCTGAAAATTAAGAGAACAGAAGATAACATTCTGAAAACTAAGAGTAAGAGCTGAGAGCTAGACATTCAAACACTCGGAAAATTGAAAAACACATGCTGAAGAACATTGAAACAACATTCTGAGAACAAGAGAGATTTTGAGAGCTGATAAAATCAGAAAATCAAAACAGCTGAAATTTGATCACTGTGCCATTGAGCTTTTTCTCTAATTTCTAAAGCTTTTGATTTCTGAAAACACTTCCTGATTTGATATGAGTTCAGAATGGGTTTAACTTGAGTTTGTAAAAGTCTTGGTTCGAAGTTGTGTGGGGTATTGTTCGTTTGAAAGTTTTCCTGGGCTGCTATACCTCACTTTGTTGAATCAACTGAGTATTGGTTTATTTTGGTCCAGTTAGGGTTAGATCTTTTGATAATTGGTTTCTATCGACATTGCTTGGTTTCGAGTTTGGTTTAATTGGTTTTCTCTTGGTCATCTCTGGGCGATTTTGCTGCTGAAACACTGTATTTGTTACTGTTGTGCTGTGTTTGCTGCATCTCACCTCTTCATTGTCTTCCTTTTATTCCCAGGTACATACCCTGATCCTAAGTGTAAGGGTCATTTCATTTGTTGTGAAGAAACGAGGATCTCCATATCTGTTGATTATTCTCCTTCCCCTTGTTACTTTGGTTCTGTTTTTCATTCAAATGTTTAAGTCATGTTTTTCTAGCTAAGGTACTTGAATTAATGTAATGAACACTTGGGATTTGTAATTAGACTTTGTTTGGGACTATTCCTTCAATATATGCTAAGAGTTCTCTGTTATGAAATGGCATGGAGTAGCTCTGGGGTCTGTTGAGTAAGCATGCATGTCTAATGGCATCATATCCAAGCTGGTATTCCATAAGTGATATCAATTTTTTTGCATTCATTCGTTAGGGTGTGGATCGTCATGAATGAAGGATTATGAATCTTGTTGAGAATCTTAGTGATTTGCATGATAGCTTCAGGAGTCTTGCTAAGTATTTGAAACAGGCCTACTTTGATTTGAGTTCATTGATTAATTGGAAATATAACTGGTAGTTACATTTTTGACTAATTACATATGGGTGTTGTCAATTATAAATTGTGTTGAATCTCTGAAGGGCTGATTAATTGTCTGGTACTCGCATAATTTTAATCCATTAATAAAGATTTAAGTCCATCTCTTGTTCCACGTAGTGCTTTGATTGTTATGATTAGTTCATTGTGTGTAATATGGGCTCAAAGCTTGGGCCCAACATTAGCCAAATTAGTAAGATCAAGGCTATTTGACAACTGATAATGAACTTTCTCACGTCCTAAGAATTATACCCCAATATCCTGATGCCTTCGCATGGCGAGGACTCGATATCGAGTCCAGCCTTAGCCCCTATCCAATTATTTAGTTTTGGGCTCTTGGTGGGCCTGATTGCAGGCAAATCGTGGCTCTTGGCATTCAGAGCAAATTGTTTAAGTTTCCATTTTTTTTATCGCCAAATCCCCATCTGCGTTGGTTTTTATCTATTTTAAAGTTAGGCTCAAGCTTTAGGATTGAAGTACAGACAGTCTTATAATTAATAATATGGATTTGGGCAATAATCTAAGAGTAGTCGTAAATTTCGTAAGCTTCATTTAGTTAGTCTAATTAGCGGGGTGAGCCATACTAGATGATATAAACAATCTATGGCCCTCATGAGTTAATTTAGCAACTTGGTTAGAAAAGTCGAGGTCCGCCACGCCAGGCAAAATGACAATTGCGTGGCCCTCTTTAATTATGTCTTTAAAAATTTTTAGAACTCGAAGAGTGCCATTTAGCAAATTTCTATGGCCTTCGTAAAGTTAATAACGCGTTAGTTGCTTTTAAGCGCGTCGTTTAATAATTTTACCTTCTTAAACTCGGGTGTACATTTCATGTGACCCAAATCTAAATCCCAAAACATTGACTAAAATATGTTTAGGATTGTGGATGCATTTCATGGCTGGAAGATCGCACTTTTGTTTCTTGGATGGTTATTCAGGGTACAATCAGATATCAATAGCCCCCGAAGATAGAGAGAAGACATCCTTCACCTGTCCGTATGGCATCTTTGCCTTTCGTAGAATGCCCTTTGGGCTTTGCAACGCACCAGCGACTTTTCAACGATGCATGCTAGCCATCTTCACAGATATGGTGGAGGACATTATGGAAGTCTTTATGGATGATTTCTCCTGGTGGGAGATTCATTTGAAGACTGTCTTCACAACTTAAGCAGAGTGCTCAAAAGATTTGTGGAGACAAACTTAGTGCTAAACTGGGAAAAGTGCCATTTTATGGTATAAGAAGGGATAGTCCTAGGACATCGAGTGTCCAGAAAAGGAATTGAGGTCGACCATGCTAAGGTTGTCGTGATTGAGAAGTTACCATCGCCCACTTCAGTCAAGGCGGTGAGAAGTTTTCTTGGACACGCCGGGTTCTACCGGCATTTCATTAAAGACTTTTCCAAAATTGCTAACCCATTATGCAAACTCCTTGAAAAGGATCAGCACTTCGTGTTTTCTAATGATTGCAGGTTGGCATTTGAGGAACTGAAGAAGAATTTGATAACTGCACCCATCATTGTTGCACCCAACTGGGAGCAAACATTTAAGCTCACGTGTGATGCCAGCAACTATGCTATAGGAGCAGTCTTGGGGCAGCGAAAAGATAAGCTGATGCACCCAATTTACTACGCAAGCAGAATGTTAACGGTGCATAACTCAACTACACAGTGACAGAGAAGAAGATGTTGGCAGTTGTGTTTGCTTTTGACAAGTTTCGATCATATCTGATTGGTTCCAAGGTAATTCTGTATACTGACCATGCAGCTCTTAGGTACCTAATTGAGAAAAAGGAGTCTAAGTCGCACCTGATTTGTTGGGTGCTGCTGTTGCAAGAATTCGACCTCGAAATTCGTGATCATAAGGGCACATAAAATCAAGTTGGTGATCATCTATCATGACTTGAAGGAGCTAAAAAACCAGTCGAGGTCGAAGAGATTCTGGAAACCTTTCCAGACGAGCAGTTGCTCGCAGCTAGACTTGAGGATGCGCCATGGTATGCAGATTTTGCAAACTACCTGGCATGCGGTATAGTTCCATATGACCTTTCATCGGTCCAAAAGAAAAAGTTCTTTCGTGATAGCCGTATGTATTATTGGGATGAACCTCATTTGTTTCGAATATGTGTTGATAACATTATCCGAATGTGTGTCCCCGAGATAGAATAGTCTTCAATTTTGCAGGCTTGTCACGCATCAACATATGGAGGACATTTTGGAGGGTTCAGAACAACTGCGAAAGTGCTCGAGGCCGGATTCTTTTGGCCAAATGTGTTTAGAGATACGCACCTCTGGGTAAAGGGCTGCAATGAATTCCAGAGGATGGGAAACATTTCCCGTCGCCATGAGATGCCAATGAAACCAATTCAAGAAGTAAAGGTGTTTTATGTGTGGGGGATTGACTTTATGGGTCCATTTGTCAGCTCATTTGGCAATAAGTACATCTTTGTTGCTGTAGATTACGTGTCTAAATGGGTAGAGGCTGCAGCGTTGCCCACAAATGATGCAAGAGTGGTGGTCGGATTTTTGAAAAAGAACATATTCACCCGGTTTGGGACACTAAGAGCGATCATCAGTGATGGAGGCCCTCACTTCCTTCGAGAAATTACTTGCTAAGTATGATATACGCCACAAGGTGGCTACTTCTTACCATCCGCAGACCAGTGGGCAGGTTGAAGTGTCCAACAGGGAGATAAAGAGCGTACTAACGAAGACTGTGAATGCCACACAAACTGATTGGGCAAAGAAGCTTGATGACGCACTCTGGGCCTATAGAACTACGTTCAAAACACCAATAGGTATGTCTACAAGTTGGTATTTGCGAAGGTCTGTCACCTGCCTGTGGAACTAGAACATCGAGCTTGGTGGGCACTGAAGCAATCGAACATAGATCCTGAAGAAGCTGGACAAAATCGAATGACAGAGTTGCGTGATCTGGAAGAATTTAGATACCAAGCCTTTGAAAGCATGAGGCTCTACAAGGAGAGAATGAAGAAGATGCATGACAAGCACATCGTGGACAGAGACTTTAAACCCAGTGACAAGGTATTATTGTATAATTCACAGTTGAGATTATTTTCGGGTAAGTTAAAGTCCCGATGGTCAGGACCATTTAGAGTGGTGCAAATGTTTGCAAGCAGAGCTGTTGAGATCGAGTCGGAAGGGATACATTGGTGACTAATTTAAAAGAACCCCAGTATGCGAATGAGGAGTAAGGGATCCACTACTTGCATTGTGCCGCGACGTTAAATCAGGCGTTGCGTGGGAGGAAACCCATTGAATTATTGTAAATGTCGTGCCACGACGTTAAATAAGGCGCTGGTTAGGAGGCAACCCAACGATAGTAGTAGTGTTTGATTTTGAGTTTTTGCATACTAACTAATGCAGGTGATGAATGGCGGGTGAAAAGACCATCGAAAAAGAGCAACACAGGTGAAAAATATACAAAAAATAAACGCCCAGGAGCGCACAAAACGCGTTATGCCTGGAACGCACAAAACGCGTGAATAGACGCGCGACTTCGCGCACAAGTTCGCGCGGCTGGTAAAGGAATTCTGCAAAGGACGCGCGAGTTCGCGCGCCCCCCTTAATTTTCGGCATTTTTTTAGTGTGTCTTAGTTTTTATTTTTTATTTTTTAATCTATTTTTATTTGTACACTAAATTTACCCCCTCAATCAATAAACCCCCCCTCCCCCCATTTTCCCCAACCCCTCACTTCCCCCATTCTCCCTCAATCAAAATACACAAAGCACCAAACCCCCCTCCAAACACTCCCAACTCCTTCACCAAATTCTAGCACCCCTGTCCCCATTCCCCTCTCCCGACTATCTTCCCCAAGTTCACTAGCATCTCCCCCATTCCCCTTCACCACAGGTTTGAGCCATAGATTATTTTTCTTTTCTTCTCTTTTTCTTTCTTTCTTTAATTTTTAGATTTATTTGTTATATTCTTATGCTTATTGTAGGAGTTGTACTTAGATGTTGTGTTGTAATTGGTGAAATATGTTATGGGGTTGGTTTGTAGTAAGTGGGGGGGAGGGTAACTTGAATTGGGCTATGTATGAGATTTTGTGGGGGAACCTTGTTGCAAGACACTTAGAAAAGAGTTGTGAGAGCCTACTGCCCACAAGGTGTTTGTGGAAAGGTCTCACTGAGCATGATTATGTAGTTGTGACCAATTTTGCGTGTGAAGTCTGAGTAACCGCATTAAGTCACAATATTTTGGTTGGGCTGAGCTAATGTGTTCACATTTTGCAGGTATTATGGCACTATCACGAAAGCGCCAGGCCACAGGTCCATCATCAAGCCGCCAAGCTGGCACATCTCGGACTCAACGGGCAACCCCTGCATGTCCCCATGATAGCAGCAAATTTGTCTCACCTGAGGCTCAGACCCATTTTACGGAGAAGGCTGCAAGACAGCCAATTCCAGAGAGGGGTATTGACATCACAAAGGTCAAGGAACGATGCCTCCACATGTATTCGGAGTTGATGAAGCGGGGTTTGCAGGCCTTCATTGATGAGCCAGGGGAGGCTAATGTAATGGTCGTGCGAGAATTCTATGCCAATTTGCCAGAGCATGTGGACAATGTGGTCACGGTGCACTGCAAGGCGGTAGATGCCTCCATTGAGGTGATACGCACAACATATCAGTTGCCCGATCCTCTACCTCCTAATACATACTTTTATGAGTATGCCAAAAATCCAACATATGCCAAGTGGAAGCGCTTCTTTGATGAAATTTGTGCACCCGGAAAAATGGTGGAGTGGCTGGAACACGGAGAGAATTTCCACTCCTCCGTCTTAACTCCAGAGGCGAAGAGCTGGTTGTATGTGATCAACAATCGCCTGATTCCCTCCAAAAATACTACGGAGGTGAATGGACCCAGATCTGCATTGATTTGGTGTTTCATTAAGGGTCTTCCCTTCGACATGGCCATAGTGATCCACGATGAAATGTTTATACGGTGCCCCCAATGCATATATGGGTTCTTTTTCCCCTCTTTGGTGACTAAGCTTTGTATGCAAGCGCAGGTGCCCGAAAATACTCGTGTGGGCGGGCTGCTTAAAAAAACCCATAAGATCAGACCTGGAAAGAACACCACGGGGCCAGCCCCAGCGGCAGCAGTAGGTGGAGAAGATGAGAGTGGTTCTGATGCATCAGAGGAGGAAGAGGATGAACAAATGGACGTGGAGCCAGCCCCAGCAGCACCGTCAAGAGCAGAGTCCTCTTCAGGAACTGCCAGAGTGTCCCAGTTTACCGTTTTGGAGCAGGAGGTTGCTGATCTACGCACCTTCATGACTGATTTGGGCACTCGTGTGGACGCGATAGCTGATCGACAAATAAAGTCGGAAAAAAAGTTCATGGGTTGGCTGCGAGCTTTGGGGAGTGCGTGCAACGTGAACCCCGAAATCGTTTTCGACCAGGAGTGAAGCTTCAGGGAAGTCCCTTTACCTCACTGCTCTTTTAAATTTTAAGCCATGGGGACATGTCTTCATTTTTTAAGTATGGGGTGGAGATTCGTTCATCGTATGTTGTATGTAGTTGTATAAATTAACTGTCTGTTTTGTTGGTTTCATGTGACTTGATAGTTTGTGTTAAGTAGGAGTCATTTGTTAATTTAGATAAATGGCTCATCCTGACGACGGATCCCTTTCGACGAGGTTCTTGAGGGACTGAGTCGAGAAAAAAAAATGAATACATTGTGTCTTGTTCCAGCTAGTGGGTATGAATTAATAGAGTGCTTAAAGAAGAAGGGAATATTTGTGTGATGGTATTGTTTGTGAATGAGAAGTGGGTTGGAAAAAAAATTGCGCTAAAAAAATTGCTCATGTGATGTGTTAAAGTGCTTGGGAGGTTGAGTCACTATTCTTAAATATATCCTACCCGTCCCTTAGCCCGCATTACAACCACGAAAAGTCCTAATTGATTTTAGACTGAGTGAGCCTACATTAGTAAAGATTTACATTAACGGCAAGCTTATGGTACCAATTGCATGCATGTGACTTCGTTTGTGAGAGTGAGTGATTTCCTTGATATATGTTAGTATATGAATTGTATATGTTGGATTGAACTCAGTTTTTGTTGATGTGATTGTGAGGGCATATGATTCGTGACGCAAAAGCAAGTCTTGACTTCTGTGTAGAGTATTTTAAGGAAGTGTGAATATTGCATGGCACTTGAGAGTCGGCTTTGAGGCTAGGATTGTTCACTGCTAGGTGTGATGTATATACGTTGTTCTAGGTGTAATGCGTTAGGGAAAATGGTTGAGTGAAGGATTCTCTAGAGAGTATAGTTTGATTGCTCGAGGACTAGCAATGAATTAAGTGTGGGGTGTTGATAATAGGCGAAATCTAGGTGATTTAGCTATTGTTTATGTTTCCGCTTGATTATATTCCAACGCAATAATATGGTTAATTGATGAAAAATAGGTTCTAATTGTGATTTGTATACATTGCAGGATGAGGAGCTTATATGACGCTTTCAGGAGGCTAGTGGAATGATTTATGAGCAAAAAACGACCCCCGGAGCTGAGTACGCGCAAGGACGAAGCAAAGAAATGAAATAAATAATGGTCCAGACGTGCGAAGTTGTGCGCGAGTTCGCGCGTGTTAGGAAGGCTGAGGCAGAATGTTAGAGCAAACACGCGAAGGATGCGCGAAGTACTGCACGAACTCGCGCGCGTCCCAGTCCAAAAAAGAGTTATTCAGGGGCAAAATTGATAATCTGGAGAGAACCCACTTAACCTATATAAAGTCAAGCTTGCCCAAGGTTAAAAAATAAAGGTTTTCATTGGGTAAAGCTTAATTTTGATAGTATTTTGGCAAGAGAAACAAGTGTGAGAGATCACCCAAAACATCGTTATTCTTATTCTCTTTTATTTTTCTTGCAAACTTTGATTATGAATATTCTAGTAGTTTATTCCTCCATTCTTATTAGTAGCTAAATACCTTAATCTAAGGTTTTGGTGGAACCCGTTGGGGATGACTTGGTTGTTTTATTAATATAGTTGGATTTGGTTGTTAATGTCTATTTGTTCATCTATGTTTTGATTGTGGTTAGTTGAAAGGGCCCTCAATTATCCGTTCCTATTTATTATGTATCTACTTGAGAGAGAGTGCATATTTAGGTGATTGTATGAATAACATCACTCCAGAAGTAGAGACGAGAGTCATAACCGAGGGTTTAGAGGTTGGATTAGAGATAACGATACCTCGGATGCAATCTAAGTGAACCGTATTGTGAATCTAGCTAGCGTAGCTTGAGAGAGTGCGTCTAGTAAATTATCATAATTGCTTGAGAAAGATTTATGATAGCTGGAGCGTTCATGATTGATAGAGACAACTAAATCATAGTTATAAGAAATATACAACCAAGTAAATCAACAACGAGGGAAACCATTGCCTTAGACCTTATTTCAATTGTTTACACATCAAGTTTAGTTAATTCTTAGTTGTTAATTACTTTCAGTCTTTAGTTGTTAGAAAAATCATAGATTGTGAATCAAAAAGTTTGGGGAAACAGATTGTGTGAATTTAGTAAATCGAATAATAGTAATTGCTAGGTTAATTATCTGTGGTTCGACTCTGGGCAATAATACTCAGATTATATTTGCAACGCCCGCATAGTCTTTTGCGAGACTCAGTTGAGCGTGATCACCAAGCTACTACTACAAACTTAATAAGATCACATCAGGTTTAGGGAAAGCTTCTTTGAGGCAGTAGATCTATAACGAGTTTGTGACTTTAAATATAGTCCATAAATCAGCTGAAGTTTAGCAAATATAGAACAAAACTTCAGCTAAAACATGCTAAAGTTCAACAAATAGAGAATAAAACTTCAACTAATAGAATATTTAAATTCAACAATTACAAACAAAAACTTCAGCCAACACTAAGTTTACGCGAAAAACATCAGCTAAAACATGCTGAAGTTCAGCAAATATAGACCAAAACTTCAGCATTTTCTGCTGAAGTTTTTGAAAAAGTTTTATGACAAAACTAATGAATCCAGGACAAAACTTCAGTTTATTTAGTGCTGAATTTTTTACAAATAAACTAAATAACTTCAGCATCTTCTGTTGAAGTTTTTGAAAAGAGCTTTACAATAAAACTATTGAATCCAGAACAAAATTTCAGCTAAAACATGCTGAAGTTCAGTAAATAGAGAACAAAACTTCAGCTATTAGAATGCTTAAGTTCAGCAATTACAAACAACTTCAGGCCTGTCTACTAGAATGCTGAAGTTTGCGTGATCGCCTTTGCTACTTCAGGCCCGTATGCTTGAAGTTTACGTGAAAAGTGGTACGCTTGTAATTTTTTTTGCAAACCGGGTATAAGTTAAGACGTGACCCAAAAAGCGGGTATAGATGCAAATCCCCCAGTTCCCCATACTTAGCCTTGTGTTTGTTTACCCATAAAACCCAAATCGTTACTCCAGCCTTTGGAATTATGCCCAAGCTCCAAAAATTGTTTAAATTGGAAACTTTACCTCCTATAGCAAAGGTTTACACCATATTTATTATAAATAAAAATTCTTTTAAAATATTATTTTCTATAGCTACCTTTTATTTTTATAAAAAAATATGTTTGTATGGTATGCACTACTCTTAAAGCATTAAATATGGTGTTTAATATTTTTCTCTTTCATTCTTTCAGTTATTCTCCCCAAAATCACCGCACAGTATTTCTAATTTCTCTCTCCACGATTTGTCTCTCACAACAAGTTTGTCTTCCGCATTGTTGAACCACGATTATCCCCATTGTCTTCCCCGAGCTTTATAGTTCTCTCACAGTGCCATTGCCTTTCTCAATTTTCAATTTTTTTCCTCCAAAATATTGTGGTAAGTGTTAAAGTTTTTGAATTTTTGGTCGGTTAAAGCTTATTCGCTTTCCCTTCAACAATTTTTAAAAAATATTTACCATTGTTAGTTTTTTTGCAGAATACCCACTAAAGCACTCAAATTCTAAGGGTCATCTTTAGATTTGCAAATCACTCAAGAGGAGTCTACATTTGAAGGTTCATCAGCAACCATTGAAGCGGCTGAATTCAAGTCCGCATATATTGATTTTTAGTTTGTACTGATTTTTATTTTGTATAGTGATTTATGACTATTGTATTAAGATGTATTTATATGTTTTGAGTTCATACAACATTATTTCTAAATACATTTTTAGTTCTATCATTTTGATCTTATCCATCAGTTAGTTATGCATTCAATCTAACTGTATTCATCTGTATTTTCAACCTAACTGTATCCATCTGTATTTAAAATAATAATACAATAAAATACTCTTAATACAAATAAAAATTTAATTAATACAACCAATGTAATCTACTCAATAAAGCAGTAATACCATGTCTTAGAAATAAATAAAATATTGTGAATACAAAAATAAATTTAAATACATTGGACACAACAGTTAGATATAACAGAATACAAGCACTAGGTTTATTATGAAATATGCAGGCAATAGGTTAACAATGCAAGTTATATCCGGCATAAATACATGATGTATTCATACACAGAAAATCAAATTTCAAAATCTTTTTATAGATACTTGTATCAAATTCCGAACAGAACCTCGAACAATGTCAGGAAAAAAAACTCGAACTGTATCAGAAAAAACAGGGACTGAAACTCTGAAGAATGCTCTATCTTTTGGTGTTTGACGTCTAATAAATCTTCTCATTAATTAGATTGATAATGTTATGTGTTATAATTGATTTAGGTAAGTTGTATTAGGAGTGTATCCCATGAAATTAGCAGCTTTATGTTATTAAGCAACTGGAGAGGCCTATTATTACGTTGATTGCCGTTACTATATTCATGAATAAATGGCGTGAATACAACGGCTGACAATTGAACTGCCCTGTTTTTTAGCCGATTTTTTCTACTGTATTCATGAATACAGTAGCTCGAATACATCGAATACATTACCATAATAACTGAAAGGTAATTACGAAAAATAATTATGTATATAGTAGCTATAGGAAGTTAATAGCCACTAAACAATAGTCATTTCTGAAAATTCCTCTTTAAATTTTCGGAACTATGATTTTGTACCCATTTTCTTTTCAAAAAATCTTGGACCCATTTTTTAAAGAAAAACAGGCTGCATAGTAGATAATTTCATTTACACCATATGAATTCATATTTATATTTAAGTGTAGTGGAGTTGTGGCGATAAATTTTCTTGATATTGCATAATCCAAATCCAAGCTCAAGAAATTTTCTTTCATAATTAAATCAACAATGCATATTGTTTGCTGAAAATAAATCTCAACTTTAATCAGTACGTGCCTTGTGATTTTTATTTGGGAAATTGAGAAACTCTGTTTAGAGTTAAATATTTATGAATTTTAATTACAGAAAAATAGAAAATTGCAGAATATGGAGGAAAAAACTTAATTAATCCTTTAAGTATGGGCATAGGAATATCTTTGTCCTTTATCTATATTCCCTCCGGTCCAAAATAAGTAATTTTTTGTCCTTTTTTTTGTAGTTCAAAATAAGTAATTTTTTCAAATTTTAAGAGTGGATTAATTATTTTTTTCTTACATTGTCCTTAAAATAAATAGTGTTGGTCCTGTTGGACTATGTGGTAGGAGTGTTTATGTGAGATAATAAGGTTAATATGGTTAATTCTATTGCTAATTAATGCTAAAAGGTGAATTTATTAATCTGTGTGAAAACATCCAAAAAATCAATTATTTTGAACCGGAAGGAGTACTAGTGAATATAAAACATCTTTTATTTTTATAAAAGTGGACAGCTTTGGTCTATTCTTAACAAAGTTGTTAAAACTAAAAGAAATTTTCTTTTACGATGATAAGTGGCAATGTGGAAGATGTAAACGGGAATTTGCTTATGAGAAGAGAGAATGGTACTTTTGATCTTCATAGTTTCAAGAATGATATTTTGGCTAATGCTCCAAGAATTATTCTAAAATAAATTTTTCTTCTTCTTCAGGGGATTTTACGAGAAACGGCGGATAAAGGAGATACCAGTAAGTGTGAAGTTTTAAATTATTTACTTTTTTAATCTCTTTTTTGTTTTATGTTTCTTCTCAATTAAAATTGTGAAAGATATAAAAAAAACTAAAGGTTGAATGTTTAATCAACGAAATTTAGTTTGACATTTATGTAACCCAATTTACCAAGACATGCAAGCTATGAGAGTCCAAAACTTAATTAATGATATTTTGAACATAAAATACTTTTTTAATGTTTTAAAAAAAAAGTTATATTAATGAGTATTTCGCAGTTTTATACTGCAAATTGGGTTAATGGAGTTTTTGCCATTAACGCATTTCGCAGTATAAAACTGCGAAGTAGTTTATAATTTATTTATTTTTTTACCTATTTCGCAGTATTGTAATACGAAGTGCCCAACTTTATTTAATTAAGGCAATTCGTAGTATAATACTGCGATACTGCGAATTGCCTTAATTAAATAAGGTTGGTCGTCTTCTTCCCTTGACCATGAACCACCATTAAAAAATCCCAAATTCTTTTATGGTCTGGTCCCCCACCTCCCATTTTATATAAAAAAATTTCGGGCCCACCCGTCCCCTAAAGAGCAAGGAGTGTAGGTCCCACATACAAAAAAGCTTTGGATACCGTGTTTCGGGTGCAAAAATTCAATTTCAACAATATTCAAAAAATTTACAT
>MU717372.1:22335-42868 GCA_026770625.1 Nicotiana glauca | reverse complement strand
CCCACCCCCCGTTTTATATAATAATAATAAAAAAAAGTTCGGGCCCACCCGCCCCCTAAAGAGCAAGGAGTGTAGGTCCCGCACGCAAAAAAATCTTTGGATACCGTATTTCGGGTGCAAAAATTCAATTTCAACAATATTCAAAGAATTTAGGTCGAGGTATTTCTATTTAGTTTATGCCGAAACTCGTATAGTCATGCATATTAGTATTGTTTAGTATGTTTTCATGTGAATTTATGTTATGTTTGTGTTAAATTTTGTATGTTTTATATACCCGGATTGATTTATTTGATACCCAAATTTATGTTATGTTTGTGACAAAAAATGTTATCGGATTGTTTATGTTATATTTGATTTGATTTATATACCCGAATTTATGTTACGTTTGTGACGAAAAATGCTTAAATTTGATAAAAAATTTGTATTGTTATATAATTTATATTAAAATTTGATAAATAATTTGTATTGTTAAATAATATTATTTATTTTATTTATTTATATTGTTAATGTTCATATTGTAGAGCCTTATAGCGTAGTAAAATATAGAGCATTTTAGCGTAGTAAAATGTAGAGTCTTTTAGCGTAGAGTCTAAAAATATTGAAATTGAGACGCATAATAATTAAGGATTATTCGGTGATACCGGATCTCAAAAATCAAGCATGGAACCCATACATAACTATTATCTCCAATTTCAAAATTTATAACTTAATTTATTAAGTTAATAAAATTCTAAAAAGGTTGAAATTGAGACGCATAATAATTAAGGATTATTCGGTGGTACCGGGCCTCAAAAATCAAGCCTAGAACCCATACATAACTATTATCTCCAATTTTAAAAATCATACTTAATTTAATTTATTAAGTTAAAAAAATTCTAAAAATGTTGTAATTGAGACGCATAATAATTAAGGATTATTCGGTTGAACCGGGCCTCAAAAATCAATCATGGAACCCATACATAACTATTATCTCCAATTTCAAAAATTTATAATTTAATTTATTAAGTTAACAAATTCTAAAAATGTTGTAATTGAGACGCATAATAATTAAGGATTATTCGGTGGTACCGGGCCTCAAAAATCAAGCCTGGAACCCATACATAACTATTATCTCCAATTTCAAAAATTTATAATTTAATTTATTAAGTTAACAAAATTCTAAAAATGTTGAAATTGAGACGCATAATAATTAAGGATTATTCGGTGGTACCGGGCCTCAAAAATCAAGCCTGGAACCCATACACAACTATTATCTCCAATTTCAAAAATCATACTTAATTTAATTTATTAAGTTAACAAAATTCTAAAAATATTATAATTGAGACGCATAATAATTAAGGATTATTCGGTGGTACCAGGCCTAAAAAATCAAGCCTGAAACTCATACATAACTATTATCTTCAATTTCAAAAATCATACTTAATTTAATTTATTAAGTTAACAAAATTCTAAAAATGTTGTAATTGAGACGCATAATAATTAAGGATTATTCGGTGGTACCGGGCCTCAAAAATCAAGCCTAGAACCCATACATAACTATTTCTCCAATTTTAAAAATTATAATTAATTATTTAATTTATTACACTAACACAAACAATTAATTTTGTTTAAATTATAGTAGACGACATGGCGTTTCCTCCGCTTGCGCATCCTGGACCTGCCGAGGATCAGCTACTGATGCTCCAGGGCGACCATAGGTCATCCTATATTTGGGAGGGACAGCTAGCGATGCAGGCTCTCCGCCCCAGGAGTCCTGATGATTTGTGGGAGTTTATTGCGGAGCATCCTTTCCATCCGCGCGTAGTAGAGATCCGCCAGACTACGGGATTATACACCATTTTTCAGCTTGGACGGATTCAGCTTGATTGGTCGCTCATCACGTCCTTGGTAGAGCGGTGGTGACCGGAGACGCATACATTTCACTTGCCCACTGGAGAGGCTACTATCACGCTGCAGGATGTCCAGGTTTTATATGGACTGCGCGTAGAGGGACGCGCCTTCGCACTGCCCCACCACTGGAGAGGGATGACACATGCACAGTTGGCAGACATGATGTCGCAGTTGACTGGTTCGAGACCGCAGGGTGACCGGGGTGGCAGTCGCGTGGCTTTATCATTCATTAGAGATCAGATGGTGGAATTGCACCCAGATATTACTCACGAGACAGAGCATTTTTGGATTCAGAGGTACACTTGGTTGGCGTTGCTCCTGCTTTTCGGGTGTGTCTTGTTCCCGGACACCTCGGAGAACAAAGTGAGTATGCGCTTTCTTCATTGTCTTGAGCAGCTGGATGAGCTACCCCAGTACAGCTGGGGTGCTACTGTTCTGGCGTATCTCTATAGGAGCATGTGCGGGGCGAGCGTAGGTCCAGCGGTTGATATATGTGGTTTTCTGCCCCTTCTTCTGGTGCAAAAAATTTCCGAATACATTGTTTGTTATTCCAAATTCTATATCATGAAATGACTCATAAATTTACATCAACATTTTATCTTAGGTTTGGGCCTGGCAGCGGATCATGCCGTTGCAGCCACCTCTACCAGTACTTCCGTCGAGGATTATCCGTTTCTCCCTCTAGCTATCAGGTGAATTCTCCGGCATGGGAACTACCGAGGGACGGATGCTCACCATAATCTCCCCCTTCTTAGGGATGTGTTAGATATGTTGGTGGACGGACAGGTAAATATGTACCTATACTTGATTGTTTTAAATTGAATTGTGTTTTGCGTACTCATTTTTATGTTACTATTGGTAGTTCATCTAGACGCCATACAACATCGAGTTGCTTGGTCACCTACCCGCTTGTTGCTCAGTCAACCGGTTGATTTGGAGCACCTCCGTCCCGTTGATCTTCTGGGATTTTGTTGAGTATCATGCCACAGAGCGTGTGCTTCGACAGTTTGGCTGTCCTCAGCCTATACCGAGGGAGCCTGGATGGGAGCCTACTCACTATCAGCGGGACGACCGTTCGAACATGGACCGACAGCATGTTGGGTGGTTATAGCAGCAGATATCTTATTGGGAGGACCGAGCTGAGCACATCCCGCTACCACCTATAGTTTTCCAGGAGGCCTCTATTCAGCTGTATGCTGGGTGGTATCGACGTCATACCCGATTGATGATCGGGAACCCCGTTTATGTACTTGGCGAGCGATACAGACCGTACGCCGGGAGGCACGAGGCACGAGGCACGAGGCACTGGTATTTTTTATGACTTATTAATATCTTATAATTGTGATATAGAGTTATTTAATTACTATTTTAAATGTTTCACAGGCTATTGGGCTTCATCGCATCTACCAGTCGGGACAAGAGATGCAGCAGCGTCCGGACATCCCTGAAGTGGTTGAGTATGGCCGGGAGGTGGCTCGGATGGCTCGTCTGACACTGTTGCAGGTGAGAGATGCCGAGAGGTTAGACCACGAGCCTCAGTATGTGGCTCTAGAGGCCTACCAGAGGGGTAGGCCAGTCCCACGAGCCAGGGGTAGGGCACCAGCGAGGGGACCCCTGCCAGGCAGGGCTGCCCCACGGGGTCGCAGGGGACGACGAGGAGGTGGCCAGCAAGGGGCGTTGAGGTACCTGTTGGCCCACCTGCCGATGCACATGACGAGGAGTTTGGAGTTGGGGCCTTTGGAGATGACCAGCATGGTTATATCCCTCATGCAGATGAGCCTTCCAGCAGCATGCCTTCATATAGCCTTCAGCTATCTTTGCCAGCATTGCAGGTCACCCCGTCAGGAACATTGTCGATCATGAGTACATTCGACGGGGATGTGGATCAGTACTTCGCATGCACATCTACCGCAGCTGAGGATCGGCCAGCCCGAGACGTGGATGGCGGGCGCATGTTGAGTTATCCATCATCCCCGGCAGTTCATGAGGTATGTTTGTATTACTTTAATATTTCACTTTGTTTTCTTTTCCTTAAATCGCTGCCATTAATTAATTGTAACTTTCTTATGCAGTCTTCGTCTCAGCCCATCTTTGAGGACACTACATGCGGTGATGAGCACACAATCGATACATATACCCAGGAGGTCGACGAGACCATGGTGAGAAAATATTTTCTTACTTAAAATAATAGTACATTCTGTAGGTTAAGATAATAATACATTTTCATAAAATAATACATTCATACATGCTAAGTTTACTTCTTGTTTTGTAGGTTACTGACGGCCCGGCGGCCTATTCTTCCGACCCTGCCAGTTGTGGTGTTGATGCTGCTGCACATCCTCACATAAAGAGGCGGCTTGATGATGATGATCTAGATAGTGTGCCCGGGCGATAGGGGATGTGACTTAGGCCAGCAGCAACACTGAAGCACACAGGCTGCGGCACTCACTTATTTGCTTATGTATTAAATTTGTGTAAATAGTGCTTTATGTAAATAATAGTAACAACTATCTTTTGACAACAATTTTATTTTATTTGCGTTTGAATAGCAAGTTTACTTAAACAGTTATCCTCAAACACAAACCTTACAAACCTATCACATAAACAAACAGTACAACTAATGAAAGCACTTGACACAACAGAAACATGCAGAAACATGAAGATATGCTACAACACTCAACACGTAAATGTCATCGCTTAGTTACGACCGCCTACTATTCTCTCCTTAATCCTCTGACATTTCTTAAAGAGAAGTTTGATTTTATGGAAAATCTCGATTATAGGTTCTTTTGAAGCGTAGAAAATAACTCGAACGCGCTTGTTATTTATAGGCAAGATATCGGATAGATCGTAGTATTATACTGCGAATTACAAATTGAATTTCTCTGACACGAAATAGGGTTTTCACATGGTTTTTCGCTTTTTCAGTAGGACATGACAACTCCACAAAATGTAGTATTATACTACAAATACTACGAATTACATAGACATGACAACTCCACAAAATAGGGTTTTCACATGCTTTTCAACTTTTTCAGAACGAAATGACAACTCAATAAAATGTAGTATTGTAGTACGAATTACATATTAAATTTCTATGACACAAATTTGCAGTATTCAACATGCTTTTCAGCTTTTTCAGAACGAAATAACAACTCCGTAAAATGTAGTATAATACTGCGAATTACATATTAGACAACTCCACAAAATGTAGTATTATACTGCAAATTACATATTAAATTTCTCTGACATGAAGAAGGTTTTTCACATGGTTTTCGCCATAACATTTTAAATTTCCACATGACAGCTTTAGAGTTGCATATTTCGACATAATTTGAACAAGAAACATAATTTGAACATGAATTTTATTTGAAAATGAAACACAAACACAAAAGCGGAAAATCTAAAGATACATGACAGTACAACTGCTACAAATACATGACAATGGAAACATGAAAATACAATACTACGCTTATTAAAAATAATCTACTATTTAATCACGATCGTGTTCTACAAATCGCTCCAACCACTCGAGTTGCTCTTCCATCTTTTTTTTCTCTTCTTCTACCTCGTTGAGTTTGGCCTTCAATGCCTCAACTTCTTCATTGGTTCGGCGCTCTCTCTCCGCTTGGCTATAACATAAATAATGAAGCTCATAAATTCTTTTCTTGTACCGCTTTTGCTTACATGGTTCGTCCATCCAAACCTCAAAGTCACATGTAGGCTTGCCGGGTAACTCCTCCAGCTTGTTCTTACATGCCCAGTAGTGGCGTGCACCTTCTGGATACCATTTGAACAAACTGTATTTTTCTCCGCAGTAGCACCTTGGGACATAAACGTTTTGTGCAGACATTTCTAATAGAAAAACTTTGGTTATTGTTAAGCGAAGAATATAAGTACCATGCAACCGTTATTTATAGTCAAGATTTCAAACAAAAACGCAATATAATACTGCAAATTACACAGTAAATTTCAATGACTTAAAACAGAGTTTTCACGTGCTTTTCAGCTTTTTCAGCAGTACATGTCAAGTCCACAAAACGTAGTATTATACTACGAATAACATATTAAATGACCCTGACACGAAATGGGGTTTTCACATGCTTCTCAGCTTTTTCAAAATGGAATGACAACTCAATAAAATACAGTATAATACTACGGATTACAAATTAAATTTATCTGATAAAATATATTATTGTACCACGCTTTACATATTTAATTTATTTCATAACGAATTTTTTTTATACAACATTCTTTCTCATGTTTACTAACACCCATACAAAATTTATTTCATAAGATGTAACAGGATTGTGGAAATTTATTTATTTCATATATATTGAAACAAACAAAAATACAGACATGTATTACAAAAAATAATACCAAAATAAAGGACTAGGGATATGCTTGATAGTTGGGTACATTGGACGAACTTGCACCTGGATTACCACCGCCACGCCCACCACCTGAAGGACATTTACGACGGTCATGTCCAGTTTGAGAGCATATGCCACATTTACGCGCATAAATGGACTCACCAACATCCATTTGATTCCGTATATGCGTTCTCTTTTGCACTTTCAGCTTGCGCAAATAGTGCTTGTTACATACCAACTTAAAAGGTTCGGGCGGCCAATAATGCTTAGCACCTAATGGATGCAACTTCCCACTATACGTGTCTACGTATGCGGCAACACTGTATTGCCTATCAATGTAGTTTGTTGCCCCATATTCAACTTGTTGAAAGTACTTCAACGCATGTGGGCACGACATGTGGTAGATGATCCATTCCCCACATGAACATAACCTTCTATTTTCATTCACCATCTGTAGATTATTCCCACGGTATCTGTTGATAGCGGTCTTAACTTCAAAAATACCCCGTTCATGATCATACTGAAGAAATGAATGCCACTGTGCTCGCCTCCTGTACCTTTCAAATCTTGTCATGGGTATTGGCATAAATTCAACACCCCTGTCCATCAATGACGATGTAGCTGCATGCCTTTCAACAAACCTCTCTGCACTCTGTTTGAATGTCATGCGGACCATGGCAGTGACAGGCAGTCCACGGGCAAACTTTAACAAGCCGTTGAATGACTCCGACGCATTTGTAGTGAGGGCTCCACATCGTCTGCCGCCATCAGCATGCAATGTCCACATTTGAGGGTCATGTTGCATCAACCAAGTATATGCTCGTGGTTCTATTTGCCGGATCGCTTCCATGTGCCTCGTGAATTTACACTGCTGGTGCTCAGTTGCAGCCATCCACATTAAGTCATGCAACGCCTTATCAGGAAATTTCTTCTGGAAATTGGCCTTCAGATGCCTCACATGGTAACAGTGGTATGCATATGGTTCCTGCCATTTAGGCAAGTGACGTACAGAACTTAAAATACCACCATGCCGATCAGTTATTAAACAAATACCTGAACGCTGTTTGACAGCGTGCTGCTTCAAGTGGTTCAAGAACTGCGTCCACGTCTCTTCACTTTCGTTGGCACAAATGGCAAAAACTAGTGGAAATATTTGTCCGTTGACATCTAATTACAGGACGAGAATGCACAAAACCATCAATTCTTGATTTAAATGACCAAAAAACATAGTTGAATATATATTCCGGTCTGTCCTGACTTCGCTCACGCCTCCGTTCAACAACAGTCCCGGGGTTAAAGTGTTGCAGTGCAGCCATGTACCTGGGCAGATTTGAAAAAGACTTATCCCAGTCGCCATAAATAAGTTCAAAGGCACGTTTGCGACCGAGATATGCCTTTCTTTTGGTTATAGTACAACCATACTCCTGGTGGACGGCTGTAATACACTCTTTAACCTTGAACCTAATGGACACTTCCAAAAATGGAAACAAGACAAGGGAATCAAGTCGACATCCAAGTTGAAGTGATTCTCATTGAATGCGTCCATTTCACATCTATGCTCGCTAATAAATTTACCCACTTTCCACAAACCTGATTTCTTCTTTGTGGCACGCAGCATCCAGTGACAACACATAAACCACATACGGCATACATCCTTGTATTTTTCCGTAGTTGACTCACTTACCATCATCTCACGACTCTCCCTTATACTGTAGATTTTTACAGCCGTAACTAGGCGAGCTTTATCGGGGAAATACATGCCCTTTGTAAGAACAGCTGGTCTAGATTCATCCCACATCACTGACCGTAATTCATCATCATCCTTTGTGAAGGCATCAACGTTAGGCATGCTTGGCAAATTATCAAGGTAGGGAATATTTCGCTCATGAAATGGCACGTGAGACTCATACACTCTTGGTCTAGCGGGAGGTGGAGGAACATGCTCCCTAGTCAGCTCATGTTCAACATTCACTTCCTCCTCCTCACCATCACCCTCATCATGGAAGGGTGTCTCATCCCCAGACTCTTCCGCATTGTTGTCATAATCACTATTATCCTCCTGACTCTGCGCATATGCTAAATCACGAGTAAAAACGTCGTCTATGGGCAACTGTGTGAGGCCAGGAGCTTCAAGAAGCTCGTTTTTACTGCACAAAACGAACAAAAACATAAGTTACCCAACTCAGGAAAAATACTTTAGATATCGCTATATCACTTTACTTACAAATCGTATTATCTTGACGTTTCATGATGGATATTTTATGTTGGTGACAACTCCCAGATGGACCACCGTGGTCCAATACTCCAGACATACACAGATTCCAACTAGGGGCGGGGTCATAACTTGTAAAATTCAAATCCGGACGGTATCCCCAATAAAAATATGAGTGTTAATACAAATCCAAATAAAACACGAAACATTCTAGCTGGGACTCTCCTTTATTTTCTAGATTCGCCTGTGGTGACAAGTTTAAATCAAGGCAAGCTCTTTCATATCCAATCTGTCCGGCTAACGCTGCTCCAGAATAACCACCCGATGACTGGAGGTTATCCCTGCTATGCACGCCCTCATTACTAGGAAGGTCCTCCACATTCACGTACATTTCAAATAATTTTATTACAATAAATTCCCTATATTCATCCGGAATCCGCAAAAAATCTCTAAAAGTTTCATCATCCTCGATGTTAAACTCAGAATAATAAGCAAACCCCTGCGAAGTCACTGAATAAGAAAATCTACCAGTTACTTTAAGGCTAACCGAACTCCTCCGCTCACTCATTTTTTTACGTAACAACGATACCAATGTATCGTACTCCATATTAAGCGGCAATTTAACACGACATTGTGGAGGTGAGCTATACCTCACAAAGTTATTCTCCACCACAACCTCACCCCCCCAATATAGTAAAACCCTTATTTTTGGCACTTCAGACATTGTAAAAAATTAATTGATAAGGAAAAGAGAGAATAAACGTATATTTGAAGTTTAAGTGTTGAATGATTTTTTATAAAATTGAAGCGCATATAAATAAGGCAAGTCCGACCTTGGGGTGTACAATTTTTCAAAGTAATTCGCAGTATTATACTGCGTTTTATGAATTTGAATTATTGTTATGTCAGTTAATTATTATTGGTGGGGCCTAAAATCAGACTATTTCGCAGTATTATACTGCGAATTACCCAAATTTGTAGTATAATACTGCGAAATGCTAGTTCAAAAATGAGCTGGGCCCATCTCAAATAATTCGCAGTATTATACTGCGAATTGCATAAATTTTTTATTATTTTTTTAATATTTCGTAGTTTTATACTGCGAAATGCATTAATGGCAAAAAATCCATTAATCCAATTCGCAGTATAAAACTGCGAAATACCCATTAATGTAATTTTTTTTTAAAACATTAAAAAAGTATTTTATGTTCAAAAATTCATTAATTAAGTTTTGGTTCCCAAGCTATGATCTATGTGTTTTACTTACGTTTTTGGGTTAGAGAACGAAAGAAACCTTCGTTAAATTTGCTATGCAATTTGGTCTTTTAGTGTTATGAATTTTCTAAAAGGAGAGTTTTGGTAGCAGTAATTCTTCACAACGGACCGCAAAGAATAAATGGTCCTCTTCTCTTTCTTTAGTTTAGTTTAGGGAAATTTTCACCATTACTTACGAATTTATATAACATTTCATAATCTATTAAAGGAGAGTCCCATTCTAGAAAGTATTCACAATATCTTGCCTTGTAGAAAAGATATACTCTAAAAACATGGTAACTTCTCTATTAAAGGAGAGTCCCATTCTAGAAAGTATCCTTAATTAGTCCCTAAAAATTCTCCAATTTATTTAGGGCTTTTCCGTTTGTTTTAGTAGCAATGTTAAGAGATAAATCAAAACTGAAATACTTGTATGTCCATACTTAGGGCATCTCCAACAATCACTCTATTTTTGCACTATTTTTCACTCTAAAATGGTGCAACTCCAAATCTATTCCAACCATTACATTATTTTTTACACCAAATTTTCTCTCTCTTCTATATTATATTATTATCTTCTACTCCAACTATTCTATTTCTCTCTCTTATCTTCTATTTACTTTATACCAAATAAATAAAATATTATTAAATCAAATATAGAGTAATGAATAATATTGCACCAAATATGCTCTATAATAGAACAACAAATAAAGTAATATTGGAGCAACATTACTCTATTTTTTGCACTTAATGCAAAAAATAGAGTAACATTGGAGATGACCTTAAAGCACTATCCGTCTAGAACTAGAATAGGAGCAGGGGAGACAGAGGACAAGTGGCAGAAAGGCTTTGGATTGCGTGAGTAGCAGAGTGGGTAGCGTAGTATCTTGAAGTGAGAGAAGCCCAATGAATGCTGTGTGTGTGTTAAAATCTGAAAACTTTATTTCACTCAGCTGGGATCCTCGATACGTTCGGTGCTCATTTTCTCTCTCTTGACATCAGGCTATTTCTTCTAAACCCAAAACAAATTTCACCCTTCACGCGTCGGATCAAGCAGCCGCCGATACGTTCGATATTTCAATCTCAAGAACAGGCGGAGGAACGATCTATATATTAATACAAAACACGCTACTCTCCCCCAATAGAAGTCGGCAAACTCAACAAGGCAAATTGGAGCAACTGGTAGCAACCTTTCGATTCGGATTCGGAGTCCCAAATAATCAGAGGAGAGTTTATGATTTTGCAGGTATTTTCTTTTTTTTGGCTTTCTGAATTGTCCTGTCTCTTTTTACTCCATTTTTTGTTATTTATTTTCGGAACAATTTAAGAGAATTCTACAACTACTCTAAATATTGAAACTGAAGTGTGAAATGTACCAAATACAGCATAGTTCGTTGAAGCGATTGTCAATCTTTAAATTATTCCAAAAGAAAGGTCTTTTTGTGCTTAGAACGATTTGCTGTTGTTATTGGACTTTTCATAGTTTTTACCTTAGTTATTGTTTTGATTTTTTTAATTTTGGGTCTATCTCTTGTGATTTGGTGCTATTGCGGGTTCTACATTGCTCTGTCCAATCGTATTGGTGTCTCTACATTGTACTTTGATCTTTATGGTTTCTATTTTCTTTCTTTAATCCGACAAACATGGAGGATCTGATAAGTTTGGTGGCTTAAAATGATAAATCTGTAACTGAAGTTGGTAGTACATTATGTAACTGATGCTTTTACCGATGCCCATAATGCTGGGGTAAAAACTCGTAATATATGTTGGAAGAGCTCAAATGGAACAGTTATAAACGTTCTAAATGGTGATAAATTCATATTTATATTTAAGATGTTGAATGTCTATTGAAATTGTGTTTGGAAGAGTGAGTTTTAAAAGAAAAGTAAAGGGGGAGGCAAAGGAAGTGGACAGCTAGCTTTCTTTTGTTACTTTTTTGTTTATTGCTTCTATCTTTAATTACCATATGTTATATGGTGCATTTTTATAACAATCATTTTGCTTTGTTTTGAAATGGGTCACAAAGTCTGATCTTCCCTTCTTTGCTTTCTTAGCCTAGAAGGTGTAAGACTGGAGAAGAAAATTATTTTCAAAAAGAATACAGAGTATGAATAAGCTAAAAACATCAAGCTCCGAATTGGACTTGGATCGACCCAATCTCGAAGACTATCTTCCAACTGGATCCATCCCAGAACCCCATGGCAAGCTTCGCCTGTAAACCTCCTGCTCTTCCCTCTTCCTTTTTTTCCCTTCACATGTTCTAAGTTTTAATTTATTCCCCCCTTTTGCTTAATTTCTATTTCAGGCGTGATTTGATTGATATTTCTCCCACCCTGACTGAGGCTGCTGGTGCCATTGTTGACGTGAGTCTAATTTCTCTTCCTTCCCCTTTAATTTACTTGTCACCACTTCTAATCTTTGTGTTATATCCATACGTGTTATACTAATTTTACACTGACCCATGACTGCAAATTTACTGATTGTTGCTCTTCCATAAAAAGTTGGCCTCTGCTTTTTTTGCATTACTTCAAAGAGTTTGTTTTGGAGCTTGTCCTTATCGTTTGAGAAATTTTACTTATACCCATCCGCGTACTTTCTGATCGCTATGTCAATTGCTTAATTACATAACCACCCTGAGTGCAAAATTGCTGATTCTTGCACTACCAAAAACAATTTGACCTCCATTTTGTTTCAAAAGCTGGAGAATTGAAGGAGAAAGGAAGAAATTCTATTGCTAAGCTAAGAAAACTAAAGTAAAAATAAAGACAAGGTTTTCATTCATAAGCCTCTGAAAGGGCAAAACTCAGTACGTATAGTGAATTAGGAGCTAGGGACTAAACTATAGTAAAGGAAACTTACACTGGTAATTAAATAATAAGGTAAACTAGTTAAAGTGGACTTAAATGCAAAAAGCAAAAGTTGTTTCACCGTACAACCTAACAAGCTCATTACAAGCTCCACTGGTAGCTCCAATCTTTCCCATTTTAAATCGTATCAGTTCTCCCCCGTTAAGAACTTCCTTGTCCTCAAGGAAGAAGAGATGGAAAACATCCTCTCAAAACATTCATATCTTCCCAGATCAATGAGTGCCAGCCCCATGCAAGCATTATGCACTCGTCAACCCATGAAATCAGTCGGTTTAATCTTTTTTCTTCTGTGGCTTAGGAGACATTCAACGAAATTTGTAATTGAGTAGGACCGACAATTGTTTCCTGAAAAAATCCTTAGCTTGATGGTCGTTTATTCCCCTTGATTTAGAACTAGTTCATAAGTGGCATGAATAGCTTGTTTTAGTCCCAAATATACCTCCCATTCCCTGCTAGCTTCTGCTACTAGCAATCCAACAACAACAAGGTCATGCTCAAGGAGAGCTCTTGCCTTTACAGAACCAATAGATGCATATACACGAACTGTTTGGTCAAGAATCCCTTTTGGATCAATCTTCATTTGCCTTACTGCTCTAATAGTGTCACTCATGTCCTTAGGAAGTTGAATCTGTATCTCAACCTTCTCACCATCAGTGACCGCACTTTCCCAAGCCCATATGTTGAAATAGGAAGAAACATTAATAACAAAACACTTCATCTGGCCATACAGTGTCACCCCATCATCCTCCAATGCATTCCACGTAGATTGAATCATCAATTGCCAATAATCTATATTCCTCTTTTTTTTGTTGAAGAAATTACAAATTACATAATAAAACATCTAGAGCTCATTGCCAATGGTGGTGCACAGGAGTTCTATTTATCAAGAAATCACAATATTTTCCTTTGCTTCTATACATCTCTTCGCTTGAGAAAATAAGCATCAACCTAAAACGAAGAGCATTTCCTTTTACTTCTTGTTATGTTAATCAGAAGTAGTGTTTCAAGAATAAGTGTTCCTGAGGAGAAGCTGGTCCAGTTTCTTCTTCTAAACTTCTCAATCCGTCACTAACCCCAGGCACAGTGCCATATCCATAGGCGTTCCTAGTTTCTAAATTCCTTGCTTCAACATCGGCATCCGATACTGAAGATTTTCTCCTCAGAGATGATGCAACACTTGGGAAAGTGATGCATGAAGGAGCCCTGAATTCGAATATCTGATCCTCAGTTTCTGCAACATCTGTTGTTTCTGAGGTTGATCGATTTGAAGAGGACTTTTTGTGCAATCTGCTGCTTCCTAGAACAACTTCCGTTGGCAAGATGGGCTGATCATTGCTCGGACTACCCATCAATTGAGCAAGTGCTCGCTCCAATGCTGTCGTGACTTTGTCCGTGGATGGCCTCTCCTTCCCTCTCATCCTCACTCATTTGCTGGCCTTATTAGCAATTCTTCTTAGAGCTTCAACATCAGAAGGCGGTTTCAAGACTGGATCTAGGATTGCCTGAATATCACCAGCTTTGATTAATGGGACTGCCCACTCGACCATGTTGCCTTCATCATATTGCATGTCAATGGCTTTCCGACCACTGAGAATTTCTAAAAGCAAAACGCCAAAGCTATAGACATCGGATTTGGTTGTAAGATAATGTAGTCGGTAGCACTCGGGATCAAGGTACCCTAGCGTCCATGCTGGTAACTCAGCTAATGGAGAACTGATATTAGCAGGTCCAAGTAAGGAAAGGCCAAAATCAGCAACTCGAGCATTGTGTTCTTCGTCTATAAGGATGTTTGAGGACTTGATGTCTCTGTGAATCACAGGTGGACATGCGTAACCATGCAAATATTCGATTTCCCGAGCAGCTTGGACTCCAATGGTTACCCTTCTTATCCAATCTAATTTATCCTTCACGTTGTTGTTCTTCCCATGTAGATGTTGATGCAAGGAGCCATTAGCCATGTACTCATATACTAGCAGTCTTTCACCAGCTTCTTCACAATAACCTAGCAAATTGAGCAAATGAGCATGATTTAACCTGGACAGCAAGTCTAGCTCAGTGTGGAACTCCTTTGAATTCTTCTTCATATCAGAAGACATTATAGCTCTCTTGACAGCAACCACAGTACCGTCCTTCAAAACCCCCTTGAACACACACGAAAAACTACCCTTTCCAACTTGTGATTCTTTTTTGAATCCCCCAGTTGCTGTCTCAAGCTCTTCATAAGTAAACATCTGAGCTCTCCTTATCTTAAGATCATCCAGATCTAGCCTATCTTTAGCAGTTTCCTCTGGGAAAGGACCATTGGCTATATTCTTCCTAGGACTATGACCTTTCCCTGAGCATCTACAGTTCCTTAACTTGTACCGAACATACATAATCGAAGTCAGAGATACAACACTCACCAAGAATACTGCAAATGCAACCTCAGAAACGATGACTGGCAACTGGAGTGACCGAAATTTAGACTTCTTGCCAGAAATGGCACTGGAACAGCTTGTAAAGCAGTCAGCAGAGGTACAACTTGAACAATTATATGTGCACCGTATGCCAGTAGATGAAGTGCATTCAACCTGTTGATACATTTCAGCAGGGCAGCCATTGGTGCAGGGAAGGCAAATGCGAGAATCCCGAGACTTGCAAGATGCACTTCCATTGTTAAACTCATAGAAGCCAGAAGCACAAGGCTTAGGCTTGCAGATTCCAGGAGAAACAGCCAGTGGTAGAGATGAGGGAAAGCCAAAGCCCCAACAAACAGGCAAGAGCGAAATTTCCGCCAGGATTCCACAAGTGAAGTAATCACCAGCTGCTATCTCATAAAGCCTAATTCCACTAGGAGGTGGTGTGCTTTTTTCGACGCTGTAACCCCAGCAAGCAACTCCACGATCATAGCTCTTAATCCCACAAGCATGAAACTTACCACTAACAACAGAAAGAATTGGATCGTTAGGGGTCAGTTCGATATTGAGTTGAGCGGCAGAGAATTCTTGTTCAAGATTCAAGCTCCTTCCCCAGCAATGCACTTGAGCGTTTAACCCCTCTAGGATCCCACAAACATGATATCCCCCAGCTGCAATCTTGATAAATCTCAAATCTTTTGGTGCTAGGCTAATAACCTGGCTGCTAGTCTCATCACCCCAGCGGAAAACAATTCTGTTGAGAGAGAACAAAGCACAATTGAACTCTGAACCAACAGAAATAGAGTGGATCTGACCCTCAAACTCATTGTTTCTTGTCATGTTATAACCCCAGCAGTCAACCAAGGAAGTGTTCCTACGGTTCCCCATTAAGGGTTTCCTTAATCCACTTCACCAGCTGAAATTTCTATGTATTTGGACCCTTTGATAATGGGCTGAGGCACTCCCATTTGGACAAAACTGCTTCTTCCCCAACAATAAGGCTGGGAGGAATCCATCAGAAGCCCACACACAAAGCCATTCCCAGCAGTTAGACCAATAAAATCGAAATGAGCAGGAGTTGAATAGATTTTAGCAGAACTGGAGCCATAGCAGCTCACCAAATGAGACCCATCCGACTTTTAGCCACAAAACACAGAACCATATTCACCATAAGATATGGCAATTGAAGACATTGATCCCAACCCTGAAACCCATAAAACCACTAGGAACACAAAAACGTATCTGTATTTCCACATTACTACTAGACAGGAGCCAAACTTAAACAACAAATGAAACCAATAAGTGTTTTTGGTTGAGACAAACCATAGCCCCAAAAAAATCACAACTTTACAGCCAAAAACCTACTAAATATATAATAATACCCTCTCATGACCTCCCCTGCAATTCAGCTTTCCTTTGTCAAGATCCCCTACCCTGTCAAGAAGCAGCTGCAAATAATTTTCAATTCAAGAAATATACTTGAAACTTTCCAATATCTCATTTTTGAATCTGCTCATTCTGTAAATTGAAACGATTATGTCAAGCTATGGGTGGTTAGAGTGTGTGTGTGTGTGTGGGGGGGGGTGTCCTATATTCCTCTTGGTCACATGATTAAGAATTATAGCTTTCTCACCTCCTCCAGCATGGCTATTCTGCACATTGTAATATTTAATATCTACACCTTTATGGAAAAGCAATACCCCCATGGTATAGCATGTAACTGATTATCATCCGGAGGTATGGTATATTCTTCTATATATTTCACTAAGCTTTTTCCATGTGAAATTATCAAAGTCCTGTCCAACAGACCGGGTTCTATGGCATTTACTCTAAAAAGGGGTAGAGAAATGCATTGGACATTTGGTACTCCACATATACACAATTGATCCATCGCTAAGTATAGTTGACTTAACGGCCACATAGAACATGTCTTCAATTGCTTTCTTGAATAGTAATACCTCATTATTCCATTGAGGTACGATGGACTCATTCTCATGAATATAAATTGCACATAGCACAATATCTTTGCCATATCTTCCAATAAAAAATTGCCTTTATAATTGAAGTTTATAAAACTCTTTCAACTCAACCAGCAATAATGAATATTCACCCTCACCCCTTGAAGCAATAATATTATATTTAGTTATACAATCCATCCCAGTACCTCTCATTGGGGATACATGTTGAAGCAACCCTCCTATAGTATTTTCCAAAAGGAATATACCTTTACTGATAGCCACCATGTATTCCTGGTTATTAAAGATGCCTACCTGTTCTATTCGGTCCTGTGCAATTTCAATAATTCCCCCACCTACAACGTGCAGCACAAATTTAATAGGTAGAGTATCATTCTGGTACTCCTCAAACTCCAATATTGCCTTGGACATTGAACAATAAACCATACCATTCTTCTCTGATATTTTGTTGTGGTTGGTCATAATAGAGTAAAGCCATTTTATCTCAAATGCCACACCAGTCAAGTTGTGGCTATTTCCCACCAGAAGTGAAATTGCTGTAAAGTTTTTCCTCTTCAGCTCAAGACCAGACTCGATTTCCACCATGTAATGATACTCAAATGCCTTTCTGGAATTTAGTTGGATACCTTTGATAGTGCTTCCGGCTCCAAAGGGATTTGCATAACTGTCAACAATAATACAAACACCAACTTATCCTTCTCTAATCAACTGTGCAAAGAGTACTTCACCTACTCCATTTGCTTTTAGGACTTGCACTCTAAGAGGTTCGAGCAGCTTGGCACCTTCCTGTTCACCTTTCTGAGTTGCCTTGTTCCTTTCAAGTGAAAAACCCCTTCCATCATCAACGTATTGTCTATTGCCCACTAGTGTGCTAGCAATCTTACCCATGCCCAATGCATGTTCAGTAATATTTTCCAGTAATGCACGTCACATCCCCTTCCATACGAGTTTTAGAACTGCATCAAAGATCTCAATACAGCATGGTGCATTCGCATTGGATAAATTGCCATGTTTTTAGGTTCAGAAGTAGCAGCATTCGCATTTTTAGCAACTGCTGCATCCTCGGAAGTCGTATGTTTTCCTCCATTTTCTTGCTTCGCAGCTTCTACTGTACTCCTCTTTGCAGCTGCTTCTTGCCTCACTCGTTCCTTTCCCTTTGAAACTCGAAGTGCCTGAGCAACTTCAGGATCCAAGCCCGGATCTACACCAATTTCTAAACCAGTGAACTTGGAATTCTCACTTCTGTAGCTTCGATCAGGCCCAATTACAAAGCTTTTAGGATCAGCAACTACATTCTCTAGCAGCTGCCTACGAGCTGGGACAGGGGTTGCATTTGCAAACTCAATAGCCTCTTCAACCAACTCACCATTCTTCTTATCTCTTTGACCTTTAACTCCAATTCTTCGGCTAGGTTGTTCTCACATAAATACTTCTTCAAGGCAGCGATATGATTTCTCATGGTGTAGCAACTCTTTTCAGCAAACGCAATGATAGCGACAGCTGTAGGAACATGAGTAATCAGACTGCTATCTTTGTTGTCCACCACATTAGGAGTCTCTTCCTCAACACTCTTTGCTTTATCTCCCTCATCTAGAAGAGCACTTTGTGAATGTGAATCATGTAATATCGAAGCAGTTTCCAATTCCTCATGCCTTGTTGGATTCAGTTCAAAAACTTTAGCCTCAATAGTTGAAAGCTTTATCTCCACCACCACCTCATCATTCTCCTCAACTTTAATCAAAACAGATTTCACAACATCAATATCAGTATTAGAAGACTTCCCTGCAACATCCCCTCCTTTATGAATAACCCGTGAATCATCTAAAACAAAAGCGCGTCCTGTTTCTTCGTGCTTCGTCATCTCCATTGTCCCGTCTTTTGCCTCCTCTATCTAACTTGAACAAATGAAACACATGCCTCTATGATTGCTTCATTTTGCAGATGATCGTTAGAAAGAGAAGCTAATTTGTCAAAAGGCACCACTACATCATCCATTGGCATTTTATCAAACACCTTCTGCGCACACACAACATGTGTTGATACTAACGAAGGAAGCTCAGTTTTTCTCTTCATTGATCCTATCTGCAGCTTAGAGGGTAAAAATGATTCATCCTTTAATAGCTCAGCTTACTTAGAACTCCTTTCCTCGAGCAAAGGCCTGTTATCCCAAAAACAGTTAATTTCTGTTCATCGTCTGCCATTCTCCGAACTAGAATCCTTGTCAGAATATCGTCTCCACCAACAATAGTTGGAATCTCCCAGTCACTCGAAAAATCTATGGGAGTAAAAATGTCAACAATGGTGTTAACAGGTAGAAATTGTTGTTGAGACAACAGAGAAAGGTGGGAATACTCAGAATTGCTGTTGAAAGAAGCCATGTTATTGTCGGAGAAGAAACCCATAGCCGTGGTTCCTCCTGGTACCACGCCGGGAGTCCAGTAATTAGGAACAACAGTGGAAAACTCGTATGGCTGATAAGTATAGTAGGGTTGATTGTAATGCTGCTGGTACCCACTAGAATAATTTCCATATCCCATATTGCTATACCCATAAGGATTAGTATAATCATAAGGATTATTACCTTGATACATTGCATTGCTGAAATCCTACGAAAGAAATGCAGGTAAAACAGCTCGTAAAGAGTTATTGGCAGTGAACTTAGAGCCATAAAGAGGGTTTTGGATCGCCATTGATTACTACCCACAGAGCGAGGATGATTGCCCTGATACCACTGTTACAAAAGCTGGAGAACTGAAGGAGAAAGGAAGAAATTCTATTGCTAAGCTAAGAAAACTAAAGTAAAAATAAAGACAAGGTTTTCATTCATAAGTCTCTGGAAGGGCAAAACTCAATACATAGTGAATTAGGAGCTAAGGACTAAACTATAATAAAGGAAACTTACAATGGTAATTAAATAATAAGGTAAACTAGTTAAAGTGGACTTAAATGCAAAAAGCAAAAGTTGTTTCATCGTACAACCTAACAAGCCCATTACAAGCTCCACCAGTTGCTCCAACCTTTCCCATTTTAAATCTGTTAGAATAGTCAATAATATATTTTCTCCCGTGCTTTCTCACATGGTATCAGAGCTATTGGTGAGATAATTATCGTTGTGTGTCATTCCAACGACATCCGGGAAGAAATCAGGCGGCACCGTGCAATTTTCCGGTGACCTAATTGACTGTTTACATCACAGTCATTATTTATCGGTGTTGTGCATAAACCAACACCACCACAGTGTTCTCCATCTCCGGGCGACCAAACCCCAGAAAACATCACCGGAAAACAGTCACACACGCGCCGTCACGCGCCTGTCGGAGCACTGTTTCTGGCGGCGCGTCTGTCCCACGCGCCTGCGCGTGAGACCCCTATCGGTCAGATTTTGGCTTCGCTCCTTCAGGACAGTTGGATCGCCCTGCAATTCCGAGCCTGTTCATATTTTTATTTTTTAATTCCGACGACTTTGAGTTTTTCCGGCGACTACACTGATTTTTCCGGCAGCTACAGTACTTTTCCGGCAAACACAGTGTTTTCTTCATCCGTTTCAGAGAATTTTCAGTTGATT
>MU717372.1:0-13838 GCA_026770625.1 Nicotiana glauca | reverse complement strand
CCCCCCCCCAAATAAAAAAAGTGGTATAGACTTTAAACTTTGTGTTGCTTTGTACTGTTTACGTCTACTTTGATTTTTGTAGTAATAGGGCTGATCCCTTACCACCTCCTCAAAAAAAGAGCAGATCCTTTACCTGCTATGTTTCCTGACTTTAATTGTTTGGTGTATTTTTATGTCTGTGGATGATGGTAGCTAAATCTAATTTAATCTCTCTCTCTCTCTCTCTCTCACACACACACGATGTCCTGTGGACTTTTATGTTGATGGTGTTACTGTCTACTATCCTTTTTCTTATTCTTCTAGAAGGAAGTTCCGTTAGTTCTCCTGCCACTGACATTGTTGCCTTTGTTTGAATTTCCGATAGGCAAGCTCTAGCGATACTAAAATTGCAACTCAAACATTTAGAGGTTATGTAAGTTTGAAATCACTGTTTGTTTGTTTTGTATCTGCAGGCAACAGAGTTTTGCAGAATCAGTGCTGCGTCGCCTGGAAGAGAAGTAGAGAATTGGATGTATGCTGTGTCTCCATGTTCACCTTTGCTTCGAGTTTGATCTTAATCTTAAGTTTATTTTTTTTGTGGCCTATAGGCTATAGCTGTTCAAATTGGAATAGTGGCACAATTTGGCTTTCATCATTTTCATTAACCACAGTAAAGAGAATATTAGAACAAACTTGCTAAGTCTTAATGGTTTTTACTTTGGATGTCCACGCAATATACAATATAGTTTCTTGAGGCTGTTTAAAGTGTTAAACTTTGACTCTCTTTTTTACTCTTGTGCGCACTATAGAAGCCCTTTTGAGTGGTGTGTGGAGGAGTTGTTTATTGGATGTAGGGACTGATATTTTATCGTTTTCCAAACTTTGAACGGGCAGACATCAGCCGTTCTGAAGAAATTTCTCAAGTGGCCATTACTCTTTTGATGAGAATCTTTGTTGGAGTTGTGGAATTTTCCTTTACGAAGAAGAATCATGTTTGGATGGATGACTGCTAAAACATCCAACGAGCCATTTGATAATGGCATAGTACCACTAGACTATGCCAGTATCTCTTTAAAAAATAGATTGTGTATAAAAGAAAGGCTTATGAACTGATGGAATTTTATTACTGCAGTAGATCCTTCCTATGGTGCACTCAGAGGTGTGACTTAAAGGTTGATAATTCTGGTGAAAACCTTGAAGATCATTAGACAAATGCTTAGGAAGCAGGTAAGTGATGAATATTTGAGGTGCGCAAGCTGAAAAAAAAACACCCTTAAACCTCGGTAAGGCTGCGTACAATAAATACTTGTAGTCCGCCCTTTTCCCGGACCCCGTGGGAGCTTAGTGCAACCTCCGTTGATAGAATTATATTAGTCTGGCTGTTACTGTTGAAAAAAATTTAAAAAAATTAGCGCTGAAATCTTCTGCACGTGGCTATCCCAGTAATTGTGCTTGCCTCCACGTTGGTGAAATTAATTGTTGGCTGCAGAACTTTGAGGTACAGCTGTTTTAAGGTGTCGGGGGCCTTACTATATAAGAGAATCCGAGAATTATGATAAAGAGTTATCTGAATTGATGTATCCTTAAGTGTTTGTTTGATTTTCGAAGTTTAATATAATTATTTTTGGTGGGACTATGTTTAATTAATGTGGCCAAGTTTGAAACCCAAGGTAGTCTCTGCCTCGTGTTTTGAAGTGGTAGCTTTTATTAAGGTGTCTTATGCTTGAGCTTAGCTGAGCAACAAGCGCTGCAGCCTTTACATTACAAAGGCATTTCTTACTAATTCCAAAGACTTAAAAAAAAACATTAATCTGCTTGAGGACCAGGATATGAGTTAGAAGACGACAACGTCCTGGACAGAGTTTGTCGGCTGGTCAAATTTTCATATATGTTTGGCCTTTCATTATTCTGCTAATATTCCTTGAGTTCTAAAGAAAATCCCAACCTTTTCTGTGTGTACATGTTTGATATTCCATCTTGTATCCTTTCTAAAGTGTCGATTTCCTTCTTTTTCCCTAAAAAGTTGTTGTAAATGAGCGTCAAATTTGTTCTGTATTTGGCTCGTGATGTGACACAAGTGCTCGGGCATTTTGTAGGAGCAATTCGGATTGACCTTTATATAAAATCTTTATGATAGCACATTATTTGGCTTTTGGTCAGAGGGAAAATTGCAAAATCTCGAGAACTTTGGGGCCCTATTTGTAATAGGACTATTCATCTTTTAGAATTTCATTTCCACGTGAATGTGGGGTTCGTTACATTTTCTTAACGTCTATTGCTCGAATTTAGAATAGATAATGTCCCACTCTCTGTCATATTAAAGAAGGAATTCAATGCATTATTATTATCCTATGTTCAAGGTGGTGGGCTTGGTTGATATTCCCTCTTTCGCATTTTATTCACTTGCGTTACTTTTATTATGGTTCAACGGTTTTTGGGTATTTGATAATTTCTTCTCTCATTTTAGTTGACTTTAATTAGTCTATGAAATGATGGTTATTCGAATAATTTAAATAGACAATAATTGAAACAATAGTTGGAATTGTAAAGTAGAGAAAGTTATGAAATGATGACACACTAAATTTGAATTGATGGGAATGAAGTTGCTATTTCAAAAGATATGTTGCTATATTTTTCTAATTAAACGGATCAAAACAGAGAATATGCTTAGTATAAATGAAATGTACGTTGTACCTAATTATTATGACGCTTATTCATAAGGCAAGGATAGCGTAATACGTTATGTTGTTAAATAGAAACTATTCAACTTCACTCTCCATAATTTATCAATGTGCCCGCCCTTGAATGATGATGACCATGACCAAGTGAAAGTTGCTTCTACTATATTATAAATCTGTTATTATTAGAGTAGAAATGTATTTCTTGATTGAGGAGAAACATGACTTTTAACCAGTGCAAAGATTAAGACGTGAAATCTAAAATTCTAAAAATTACACCTATAACGAAAGTTAGGTTCTTGTGTCTGGTTTTTCCTCTTCAAAGGATCGAAAGATTAGAATCCAGTCTTCTTCAAGTAATCTGTGGACTGCGTGGTTCCATAAAATTTTTCAATCAATTGCTGAATTTGTTTGGTACTAATAAATTTTTATAATTAATGTGTAACACGTAAACATCTCTTACGTTGGACTAAATAAATATGGCAAGTCTTGACAAGGACTAGACTATTCCACACTCCTTTCACTTTCACTCTTCACCTTCTTCTTGGTCATTCATTCTTGCAGTAAACTGTTTCCTTTTTCGTTTTCTCATATTCAGACCCTCATTTTCCTTAGTATTAGCTCCCCATTAATTTCTCTCCCCACCCCCCAACTATATTATACCGCACCTCTCTCCACTAGTCATACCCGTAACGCCCACTAATTACACACAACTCTGTAACTCCCACAAGTTTCATTCTTTGCTTTTCTTTTTCAGACAGAGAATACACACAACGCAGAAAAATGGTTTCTTCTTCTAGGCTAACTACTACACTTGCTTCCTTGTTATGCCTTGTTTGGCTGCTCACTATTTCATCTCCGGCAACAGCTTCCTTCACTTGCCGTTCCGGCGGAACCTGTGACGCCATTATTGACTACACTTTACCCAACGCCACCACCTATAACGCCGTTAAAAAACTGTTCCATGTCAAGAACCTCCGTTCCCTCCTCGGCGTTAACAACCTCCCTATCGACACCCCTGCTGATAAAAAACTCCCCGCTAATCAAACCATCAAAATCCCATTCCCTTGTCTCTGTAGAAACGGTACCGGAATATCCAACAAGCGACCCACTTACACCGTCGTATCCGGTGACTTCCTCTCACACATCGTCTCCGATATCTTCGCCAATTTATTTACCGTTCAGGAACTCCAGACGGTTAACAACATACCCAACCCGAATATGATACAACCCGGAGATAAGCTGTGGGTCCCACTTCCCTGTAGCTGCGATGACGTTGATGGTGAAAAGGTTGTTCATTATGGTCGCTTGGTGGCCGCCGGCAACACCGTGGATGACATTGCTCAGCAGTACAATGTTTCCCAGGATACACTTTTGAAATTAAATGGTTTATCAGATCCTAAAGAACTTATAGCTGGCTCTGTTCTTGATGTGCCCCTTAAAGGTACTCCTTTTTAACTGCTATTATATTTGCCTTTTCATTTCCTGAACCCCACTTTTAGTAATTTGAGAGAAAGTTGCAGAAAGTAAGAACTTTTTACCTGAGAGTCAGTTTGGGGAAGAAAGGTAAAGACATATTAACGTGTTTTCAACAACTGAGATAAGCTTCATTTGATTTTCAAAGTGCAATATTTTTTTCCCAAGTATATTGCTACTGTGCTATTTAGCATTTATTGCCAAATTTAATTGGAAGATGCATGTTCTGCTGTATTATATGTATTGATTTTGCTGTCTGTTGATATGGGGATAAAGAATAAGCAAAATCATAAACATACTTTGCACCTTGGAGGTTTGCTTTAAGTTCTGTGGCTGTCTTTGCATATGTTGGCTAATGTTTATTGCGATTTCTCACTAGTCACTGACTTGTATACCCGTGAACTCTGACCATCTCGTAATGTTGAATTGACATATGTAGTAGCAACACACCTTAGTCATCCTTTTAGTCCCTAGGCTATAGATACTCCTGAACTCTGGAGTTCAAGAGCCCTGTGGGCTGGTGTCACAAGAGTGTTTCCAATCTGTATAATCTGATTGACATTTCACATGGCCCATTATACTTAGAAGCATATGTCAAATGAATCATCAAGTTTTTCCATTTTCTGAATGATGGAATAAACTAGTTTGTGGTTTTATTAGTTTTCAAGATGCTTGTTTTCCTATACTTAAAGTAATCATCATGCCTTGAAAAGCAGAATAACTGAGTTAAAAGAAGATATCCATGCATGGATAAAAGACCATTAGAAAATAATAAGAGAAGATTGATTATCATAATTGCTAGTTCTAGTTTTGTATATCATTCATTAACCATATTTTGGATTTTTTTCTGGCTGGTTGCTGCTGCATAGTGGGACTAATAGCACGTCTTGTTGAAACATGTTCTCAACAAGCAAATCATAACTCTGTCGAGCCGTAAGCTTAACCAAATCACTGATGTTCCAATAAGAGTGTCATAAGACAATAAGTCACATAAGTCGACCCCTCTTTCAGATTGAAGCTATGATATACCAGCTCATTTGGTCAGTGTGTATTAGAAGATGAGTACCCTTCTTTTAAGCAGAATTAGATAGTTTTCACGGAAGCGCTTGTGTATTGAAACTACTAATTTTCAACATGCTCATCTGAAAATGGCACACATTGGTCACACAGGGTTAGCTGGTTCTGGTTAAGATAGAGAAATTCAGCAATGTCTGACCAATTGAATGTTATATATGCAAGATTGCATAATAGAGGGAAAATAAGATAAATAAGGTACTTATAATAGCGAAACGAAAATTGCACTTTTCTCCAAGAGTACAGTCAGGTATAAGTCTACTTCCTTTCTGATCAAATCCAACTTGGCTAATTTCAAAATTGTGTGAATGTGTGTATATTTTCAAGTGTTTTTGCTCCTTTTTTTTAAAAAACTCCTTTGGCCTATACCATGATTACCGTGATTTTGAAGTGTTTGATTTGCAGCTTGCCAATCAATGGTGAGAAATACCTCACTGGACTATCCTTTGCTCGTCCCAAATGACACATATGTCTTCACTGCTGCCAATTGTGTAGCATGCAAGTGTGATGCTGCAAAGAACTGGACGTAAGTAGCTGAACTGATGATGTTGATTTTTTCCACTTCTTTTTACACTTTGACTCCCAGTAATCTAATCTTGTTGCATCTTACGTCCTTTTCCCCAACCTGCTTGCTCAGCTTGCAATGCCAACCATCTCAGATAAAGTCCTCTCTTTGGAAGTCATGCCCCTCGATGCAGTGCCAAGGTCTGGATAGCTTTTACATTGGGAATGCCACGTCTCCAGATTGTAATTCCACCACTTGTGCTTATGCTGGTTACAGCAACCAGACAATTTTTACCACAAGCACTCAGTCAACTTGTCCTGGTGAGTTTATGCAGTTTCTGAGCTGCCCATGACACTCTACACTTATGTGCTAAACTGAGACATGCTTTTGTCGTTTGTACAGCCAATACTGCTTCTAATATGAGGCCAGGGACATGGTGGTGGAATATCATCCTGGTTGCTATCCATTTGGCGTTGCTATCTGCTTCTTATTTGAGATAACTCCACGGTTTATTGGAGACTCTACATGGTGATGTCTGTAAAAGGGTGTAGGTTTTTTTGGTTTATAGTACTAGCATTGATGCTGCTGGGGACAACTGACAGGTCTTCAGTTCTTCCACGAACATAAGTAGTTCCTCTCTAGTAGACATTATTTAAACAAACCTTTCTTTTCTCCCTACTTTAGACATGGTTCTTCTGCTGTTATTTTGTCTGTCTTCAGGATTTTAACTGTTAAAGTTTGGCATTTCTTTTGGTGAGCCTGCACCGCGTTGGTTCATTTCTTTTAAATTATGTGAGCAATTTGTAAAAAAATAAAGTTTGGAAGTATAAGTGTGTGTGTTTGTAGGGAAAGAAGTTATAGAAGCACTTCCCCTGAAAGATATTAATCCTCAGTGGCCGGAGCCAGAATTTTTATTAAAGGGAATCAAAATATTAAGAAATGAACTCACCAAGAAGTCAAGGGGTATCATTGTATACGTATATTTTAAGGTAAAAATTATCAAGCTAAACAGTATAATTTAAGGGTGACGGGTGACATCCCTTGGGTGCATGTGGCTCCGGCTCCGCCACTGATTACCCTCCCAATTAATGATCTTTTTTGGAGGAGGAAAAAAGATCAGTCGAACCAGACCAGCATTAGTAGTATGGTTTGGAGAGTGGTATCACTAAGATTTGTCCTTGTTTTAAACTAGTTGTATAGACTGTAGTAGGAAACAATTTCTTATTATCAAAGTTAATCGTTGTGCGGCACATATATATATATATATTCCAAACACATCTAGATACCAATATTTTTAACATACCTTTTGTTTGAAGAAACTACAAATGGACGAGTGGGTTTTCTTTCCTTCTAAATGTATTGGACTTTTACCTATCTCACTTAGTGGGGTCTGAGGAGGGTAATGTGTACGCAGACCTTACCCCTACCCTGGGATAGAGATGCTGTTTCCAAATAGACCCCCGGTATCCTTCCCTCCAAGAACTTCCCACCTTGCTCTTGGGAGACTCGAACTCACAACCTCTCGGTTGGAAGTGGGGGTTGCTTACCATTAAAGCAACCCCTCTTGTCTACTATCTTTATATATATATAATCCTGGGAATAATAGAGCTGATGTGGCACCTTCATTAGAGGAGTATTACTATTTATCTTTTTTCCTGTTATTTTGGTCTTTTCCCCTATTTTTTCCCCATATTTGCTCTCTATTCTATGAGTTAAAAAACTCAACAGTCGTCTTCTTCCAACAGTAGTGCAGCGGTCGCAATAACTAATTACAGTAACGGTGCAATTTTAAAGGACGTCTGCTTATGTTATGGGAAGGTTACGACAATGAATATAATGGTGGCAATTAATACGCCAATCTTTGTGACGACCCAAAGGGTCATCACCTGTTTTCTCTTTCATTCCGTGCTTTCGAGGCCTTGAAAATCTCATTTTTACTTGTCTCGATTTGCGTGCGCAGTCCGAGCGCGTAGCCAGAAAGCTTATATGTTACATTATGTGAAAAATTTTAAAATGTGGCTTTAAAATGATTAAAGTTGACTTGGGTCAACATTTTGGGTAAACGGACCCGGACCCGTGATTGGACGGTTCTAGAGGGTCCGTAGAAAAATATGGGACTCGAGCGTATGCCCGGAATCGAAATCCGAGGTCTCGAGCCTGAGAAATAAATTTTTTAAAAGAAATTATTTTTCTGAAATTTATTTGGAAATTTGAAATGAAAATGGAATAGAAAGCGTTGGTATCAGGCCCGTATTTTGGTTCCGGCGCCCGGTACAGGTCTTATATGTGGTTTAAGTACTTCCTGTGAAATTTAGTTGAAATCGGACGTCATTTGACGTGTTTCAGACCTAAAACTCTAAGTTTGAAAGTTTATGAGGTTTGATTCCTGATTTATGATGTTATTTTGGCGATTTAATCGCATGGTTAAGTTCGTAGGATGTTGTTGAGTTAGTGTGTGTTTGGTTGGGAGCCCCGAGGGCTCGAGAGTGTTTCGGAGGTGGTTCGGGGTGTTTTGATCTTAGAAAATGCAGCAGAACTGCTGATGTCAGTTGCCGAGTTTTTCTTTCTATGCGATTGCATAGGATAGGCTGTGATCGCATAGAGCAAATTGCCAAGGCCCAGAAACCTTTCTATGCGATCGCATTATAGCCTCCGCGATCGCATTGTACAAAGTTCAGCCCCCTTTATTTTATTCTATGCGATCGCAATATGTCTTCTGCGATCGCAAAGCACATCCAACCTGACCCTATGCGATCGCATCCCCTCTTCTGCGATCGCATAGGGCATTTTTGCCCAGTTATTTTAAAAGCCTAAAAACAGAACAGTGACGGAATTTAATTCATATTTCACACGAGTTCTTCTTCTCCACAGCTCTTGAGCGAATTTTTGAGCACTTCTTCACCAAAGCTTCTTGGGTAAGTAAATTCTCACTCATTTCCTTCATTAATTAATGAGTTTCTAAACCTAAATCATGTAATCTAGGGTTGAAATTGGGAAAAAAGGGTAGAGTTAGGGCTTTTCGATTTTATTTGATTAAGACCTCGTTTTGGGGTCGAATTTGAAAATAAATTGTATATCCGGGCTCGTGGGGGAACGGGTAACATGGAATTGGTTCGAACCTCGTGTTTTGACCAAGCGGGCCCGGGGTCGATTTTTGGAATTTTGGGAAGAAAGCTTAAAAATTCATATTTAGGCATTGGGTTTAGTTTGTTTATCTATTTTTAATATTGTAAGATCATTATTTTCATAGATTTGACTGAGTTGGAGCCGAATTCGAGGGGTAAAGCTATACTAGAGGCTTGAGTTGAGTTTGGAGCATTCGAGGTAAGTGTTTGATCTAACTTTGGCTTGAGGGAATAGGATTAGAGTATTATTTGCTAATTGCTAATTGTTGAGTACGGTGTATAGGCATGGTGACGAGTATCTTTACACCGGCGTCTAGCATGACCGTGAGTCCTTATTTGTGCTTATTTGGGATTCTGTAGTGACTCTTCCTTGTTTAATTAATGATTTCTATATAATCTGAAAGTCCTTGGAGCGTTATCTCGAATTATGACATGATTAGGAAGTGAGAAATGAACGAAAGAGAAAGAGATGTAATTATTCCCTTGCTGGGACGTGTAAGTTATTGTTGTTGCTCCCTTGCCGGGAATTAACTGTTTATTTGTATTCTCCCTTTCCGAGATAGTTGAATTGATACTTGTTCCCTTGCCGGGAAACCATTATATACTATGAAATGGGATCGTGTGGCACGCCGACCACTTATAAATTATGAAAATGGGACCGTGTGGCACGCCGACCACGTATTCTGTGTTAGAAGGGAACAGTTCCTTATTTATTCCTACCGTTCTATTTTATCTGTTATCCCCAAAAGCATGTTCCCCTCCCAGTCTTGATTATTACTTTCCGCTGTTATTTTGTAGTACTTGTATATATGTATCTGCACAGGTTGATTGACAGTCCTGTCTAGCCTCGTCACTACTTCACCGGGGTTAGGCCAGGCACGTACTAACACATGGGGTCGTTCATGCTGATGCTACACTCTGTGCATCTTTTTGTACAGATCACAGTACCGGAGCAGGAGCTTTTGGACAGCAGTATGAGCATTGGGAGCTGACTTCAGTCCAGAGATTCCCGAGGTAGCCTTGCTGACGTCTGCATGGCCCGGAGTCTCTCTTATCTTTGTTTTTTGTTTGATTTCCTTTGTACCGGATGAGACAGTACTGTATTTTTATTCAGACTTTGTATTTAGCATTCTATAGAAGTTCGTGAGTTAGTGAATCCAGATCTGGATAGAGATGTATTTGACCTTCCGCACTTGGTTTCAGCTATTTATGTTTTGAGACTTTCGCTTTTATATTAATTGGCTTGCCTAGCTCCTATTAGTAGGCGCCATCACTACTCCAGTTGGTGGAAAATTCGGGTCGTGACAAGTTGGTATCAGATCACTAGATTACATAGGTCTCACGACCCACGGACAAACTTGGTAGAGTCTGAGGGATCGGTACGGAGACGTCTGTATTTATCCCCAGAGGCTATGGAGTTAGGAAAATTTCATTTTTGTTCTTTCGTGTTGTGCAATTTTGTTTCTCAAATACTGATTGTCTTTCTACTCTGTTCTTTCGCAGATGGCGAGAACACATGCTTCCTCTTCTACCGCACAGCAGCTCCTATGAGGGGTAGAGGGTGAGGCCGAGGCCGAGGCCGTGTCAGAGGCCGAGGCAGGGGCAGAGCTCAGCCCCAAGCAGCAGTCCCAGAGGTGGAGCCTCATATTGATTATGGTGAGGATGTTCCATCCCCAGCAGCTCCGGTGGGCCCAGCTCAGGTCCCAGAGGGGTTTATAGTCACTCCAGATCTTCAGGACGCTTTGGTCAGACTGGCAGGCTTTATGGAGAGCGTCACTAGAGTAGATTTGCTTCCAGTAGCACCAGCCACATCTCAGGCTGGAGGAGGAGTTCAAACTCATGCTACACGTACTCCGGAGCAGGTAGCTCCCCAGGCTCAGGTTCTAGTAGTTCAGCCAGCTGTGGCGGTTCAGCCGAGTATTGCCACCCAGGCCAGCGATGGAGCAGTCTTCAGATGCTTTGTGGAGGCTTGATAGGTTCTCCAAGCTCTTCACCACCACATTCAGCGGTACTTCTTCAGAGGATCCACATGATTTCTTATTTAGCTGCCATGAGATCCTTCAGACTATGGGTATTGTGGAGACTAATGGGGTCGACTTCGCCACTTTTCGACTAGCAGTATCCGCCAAGACTTAGTGGAGGGACTATTGTTTATCCAGACTAGCAGGGTCACAATCATTGACTTGGGACCAGTTTGCAAAGTTATTTTTGGAGAAGTTTCTCCCAGTTACTCAGTGAGAGGCTCTTCGCAGTCAGTTCGAGCGCCTCCAGCAGGGATCTATGACAGTCACGCAGTATGAGACTCGGTTCATTGATCTGGCATGCCATGCTATTGTTATACTCCCACCGAGAGAGAGAGAGGGTGCGGAGGTTTATTGATGGGTTGATTCAGCCGATCGGTCTCCAGATGGCTATGGGAGCGGGTAGTGAGATTTCTTTTCAGGAGGCGGCCAACGCGACCCGTAGAGTTGAGATGGCTCTTGCACAGGGAGGTGGTCATGGGTCAGATAAGAGATCCCGTCATGCAGGTAGGTTCAGTGGTACCTCGTCTGAAGGTGGGGATTCTTATGGTAGAGGCCATCCTCCGAGGCCTTTCAGTTAGCCCTACAGGTCTCACATGGTACTTCAGGTGGTCGTGGATCTCAGTCATAGTCTTCTGACCAGCAGCTTTTCAGTTCACCATCAACACCTATCAGTGCACCACCACTCCATTATTCTCAGCAGCCGAGGGCTTGTTACATGTGTGGCGACACGAGACATATTGCCAGGTATTGCCCTCAAGCTTCTGACAGCTCTCAACAACAGGGTCCTCGTCCTATGATTTTGGCATCAGGTGATCCACAGGCCGCCCAGCCAGCTAGAGGCGGGGGTATAGGCCATAGAGGTGGAGGTAGAGATCATAGAGGTGGAGCTCGGACCGCCAGAGGTAGAGGCCAGCCAGCATCCGATTGTCCCAGAAATATGGTTTAGGGAGGTGGGGCCCAACCCCGGTGTTATGCTCTTCCAGCCAGGCCAGAGGTTGAGTCTTCAGATGCAGTTATTACAGGTACTATTTTGGTCTGTGATAGGGATGCTTCAGTGCTATTTGACCCTGGATCTACGTATTCATATGTGTCGTCCTATTTTGCACCCTACCTGACAATGCCTAGCGATGCTTTGGGTATTCCTGTTTATGTATCTACACCGGTGGGTAATTCTATAGTGGTCAACCGAACATCGTTCCTGTGTGGTAGTGTTTGAGGGTCTTGAGACCCGTGTTGATTTATTTCTCTTAGACATGGTGGATTTCGATGTTAAATTAGGGATGGATTGGTTGTCCCCGTATCATGCTATCTTGGATTGTCACGCCAAGACCATGACCTTGGCTTTGCCAGATTTGCCCCGATTGGAGTGGAGAGGGACCCCAGGTCATGCCACCCACAACGTTATTTCATACGTGAAGGCTCGACGCATGGTCGAGAAGGGGTCTTTAGCTTATCTAGCGTATGTTAGCGATTCCAGCGCAAATGTCCCTTCTATTGATTCTGTTCCTATTGTTCGAGAGTTCCCTGAGGTTTTTCCTTCAGACCTGCCGGGTATGCTGCCCGACAGGGATATTGATTTTTGTATTGATCTGGCTCCAGGCACTCAGCCCATTTCCATTCCGCCGTATCGCATGGACCTGCCAGAGTTGAAGGATTTAAAGGACCAGTTGCAAGATTTGCTAGAGAAGGGTTTTATCAGACCTAGTGTTTATCCTTGGGGTGCGCCGGTATTATTTGTGAAGAAAAAGGATGGTTCGATTAGGATGTGCATTGATTAACGGCAATTGAACAAAGTGACGATTAAGAACAAGTATCCACTGCCGAGGATTGATGATTTGTTCGACCAGCTTCAGGGTGCAAAGGTGTTTTCAAAGATAGATTTGAGATCCGGTTACCACCAGCTGAGGATTAGGGCGTCTGATGTCCCTAAGATAGCATTCCGCACTCGGTATGGGCATTATGAGTTTTTGGTCATGTCATTTGGGTTGACCAATGCCCCAGCAACATTTATGGAGTTGATGAACCGAGTGTTCAGACCTTATTTAGACTTGTTCGTGATAGTATTTATTGATAATATTTTGGTGTACTCCCGTAGCCAGGAGGATCACGAGCAGCACCTCAGAGTGGTTCTTCAAACTCTGAAGGATAGTCAGTTATATGCTAAGTTCTCGAAGTGCGAGTTCTGGTTGAGTTCGATTGTATTTCTGGGTCACGTCGTATCAGTAGAGGGCATTTAGGTGGACTCGAAGAAGATTGAGTCAGTCAAGAACTGGCCTCGACCAGCATCAACTACTGAGATTCGGAGTTTCTTGGGGTTAGCAGGCTATTACCATCGGTTCGTGGAGGGCTTTTCATCTATAGCAGCCCCGATGACCAGATTGACCCAGAAGGGTGCCCAGTTCAGATGGTCATATGAGTGTGAGGTGAGATTTCAGAAGCTCAAGACAGCTCTGACTACGACACCGATATTGGTTTTGCCTACAGGCTCAGGGCCTTATACAGTTTATTGTGATGCTTCCCGTATTGGACTTGGTGCAGTATTGATGCAGGATGGCAGAGTCATTGCTTATGCTTCGAGGCAGTTGAAGATCCACGAGAAGAATTATCTGGTTCATGATCTAGAGTTAGCAGCCATTGTTCATGCTTAGAAGATTTGGAGGCATTACCTATATGGTGTGACATGTGAGGTGTACACTGATCACAAGAGTCTTCAGTACTTGTTCAAGCAGAAGGAGTTGAACTTGAGGCAGAGGAGGTGGTTGGAGTTATTGAAAGATTATGATGTTACTATTTTGTATCACCTGGGGAGGGCCAATGTGGTGGCCGATGCATTGAGTAGGAAGTCCGCTAACATGGGTAGTCTTGCTTATATTCCGGTCAGCCAGAGACTGTTGCTTTGGACATTCAGGCCTTGGCCAATCGATTTGTGAGGTTGGACATTTATGAGCCTAGCAGAGTGTTAGCTTGCACGGTCGCT
>MU717369.1:0-29791 GCA_026770625.1 Nicotiana glauca | reverse complement strand
TTGTCCTTATTAGCCGGAATGGCGGTTGGATATCCATGTGATGAGTATGTTAGTACTGCGGGATGTATATATATATATATATGACTTGGTAGTGACGAAGAAGTCTGCTGGATAATAGATGAACTATTAAGTGTTCGTTTCCTAGTATGATCTGTTGTGTAGCCCCAATTTATGGGCGCGTGAAGAATATTTTCATATCTCCTAGCTGGGAAGTGAAGTGCATTATACGTGGCGGTATGAGTTTAGACTCATGAAGACTAATGACTGTGTAATGTACATGATGGTGGAAGGCATGCTGAAGTACTAAATTGAGGCGAAGCAAGTGGGTTATCTCCTGCGGAAGTTATGACCTTTCGAGGAGGATTCAAGTACTCTATTTTTATGATGTGAGATGGGGTCTCATCTTTGTGTTCTAATGGTACTGTTGAGATTGGGGTACATCTCTTTCGTTAGAGTCATTTGGCATGATTTGAGTTTGTCCAGACCGTTCCTTAATGGTGTGTGCATTATGCAAGTTGTGGCTTAGGCCTGTATTGAGGTGTCGTATCACCAGGGTGGTGTGTTGAATTCGAGGTGATCGTTAGAGTCATTAATGAATGCGAACAGATGTGATTTCATCTGGTTAGAGGGTTTATATCGAGGTTTGGCCCGAAAATTTGTTGTGGTATTAGTCAACAAGGAAGTGGCTTCATGTATGGTTGACCTGAGGAATGGTTACGGTTTATCACGTGTTTTATTTATCGTTGGCAGTATACGAAAGTGTTGGAGTGAAACTTTAGCTAATAAGAGGTTTTTTATCGGTATTTGGTTGTTGTGGGTAACCACTGTGAATAGAAGTTATCGTTTCAAGTGCTTGGATTATGTGGTATAACGTATGATTTCTTTGAGGTTGCAAGTATGGGTTATTACAGCTGGTTCGGGACTATTCAAAGTATAGGTGTGAGGTTTTGATCGTATTGATGGTTTCAGAAGTGAAAAGGTAGTTCTGTGAATTATGGGCTAGACTAGATTGGGTAATTTCAGCTATGTTGTGTTGTCGTACCTATAAGAGATAGGGTGATGTGGGATCGCCCCGGGTATATGCTTGGTAAGGTCATTTAGCTATTGGTTGGCTTCTAGGACAACTCTGGGTACGCTCGAGGACGAGCATTTATTTAAGTTGGGGAGGATGAGACGACCTGACCCGTCGTCTCATGTGTCACTGCTTCGTTTCCCCCATTTCATGCTTCTTCATGTTTCGCTATCGGTATGTGGTGTGTTAGAGTTGATTTGGATTGATTTTGATAAGAAATGAGACACTTAGTCTCTTTAAGGAAAGCTTAAGTTGGAAAAGTCAACCGGACATTGACTCATGAGTTAGAGGGCTCGGATGTGATTTCCGGCAAATCGGTTAGCTTCGGGAGGTGATTTGTGACTTAGGAGTGCGATCGGAATTGATTTTGGAGGTCCGGTGTAGAATTAGGCTTGAATTGGCGAAGTTAGTATTTTGGCGAATTCCGGTTGATAGGTGAGATTTTGATCCGAGGGTTGGAATGGAATTCCGAGAGTTGCTGTAGCTTTGATATGTGATTTGTGATGTGTGTGCAAAATTTTAGGTAATTCGGACGTGGTTTGGTCGGGTTTTTGATCGAAAGTGTATTTCGGAAGTTTTTAAGAAACTTAGGCTTGAATCCGATGTGATTTAATGGTTTTGGTGTTATTTGATGTGTTTTAATGATTGGAACAAGTTCGTATGATGTTTTTGGATATGTTGGTACCTTTGGTTGAGGTCCCAGGGGCCTCGGGGTGGATTCGGGTGGTTAAACGAGAGTTTCAAGGTGTGTTGCAGGTTCAGCTTTTCTATCAGCTGGTATTTCCACTTCTGCGGAAATGGACCGCAGAAGCGGTTTCGTAGGAGCGAGTGGAGGATCGCATAAGCGGTTCTTGGCCTGGTGGAGTGGTTCTGCAAAAGCGGAACATTGTTCGCAAATGCGAGTTCGCAGAAGCGGACTATAAACCGCAGAAGCGGTCTTGGGTGGTTCGCAGAAGCGGATGTGGAGACGCAAAAGCGGACGTTGGATTTTTAAGTAAGAACCGTATAAACAGATTTTTGGCCGCAGAAGTGGTCCCGCATAAGCGATAGCGGGACCGCAGAAGCGAAAAGGACTGTTGGCAGAAGGGTTTAAAGGTTTTATTTCCTCCGCGAGCTAGGCATTATTTTCCACCATTTTTTAGCGAGCTTTAAGAGCTTTAAGGCGATTTTGAAGAGGGATTCAAGGGAGAATGATTAGAGGTAAGTTCCTTGGCCTAAATACATGAGATTATGTTGGATTTAACATGGAAATTGGTTGAAATTCATTAAAAAAGGGTACAGTTAGGGCTTGAATTTTGATATTTCAAATTGGGATTTGATAGGTCATTTGAGATCGGATTTGGGAGTTCTTGGTATGTATGGACTAGTGGCGAGACGATGAATCCGGTAATGTGAGTTTTGTAATTTTTTGAGAAGCAGGACCGGGGCTCGAGTTTTGCTAGTTTCGAGATTTTTGCTATATTTTGATTATTTTCAATTGGGTATTGTTCCCTTGGCATAGTGTGATGTGTTCGCTCTGATTTTGATTAGATTCAACGTGCGTGGAGGCCGAATTTAGGGGCAAAGGCATCGCGAGCTTGAGATTTTGCCGGTTCGAGGTGAGTAATACTTGTAAATGATATCCTGAGGGTTTGAAACCCCGGATTTGCACATCATAGTGTTGTATCGAGGTGACTTGCACGGCGGATAGCGAGCGTGGGGTAGAGCACCGTTGGGGATTGTGACTTGGTCCGTCCCGATTGATGAAATTACTACATATTTGGCTGAAACTACTTGTTATCATCATGATTTGTACTGATTGCCATGTTTGGGCTTCGTGCCAACTATGTGGATCCTTCAGGGATTGATATCACTGTTTTCGCATTACTTTTACATACTATTTGATCTCGGTCTAGGGTTTTAATATGGTTTTGCAAATTTGGCCATTTTTCATGATTTGAAAACTTAAATGATATCTTACTAACGTTTTGAACTGAAAACTGTTATTTGAATATTGCCCTAGTGGCTTATGTGTATTTCTGGATTGAGCATGGATCGGGCTGCGCACCGCAGCAGTGTTATATGTGCATTCCTGGACTGAGGATGGATCGGGCTGCGCGCCGCAGCGGTGTGATATTGATATTGTTCTTGGGATGTAGGAGCCCCTTCGGAGTCTGAACCCCCACAGTGAGCGCGGGTACCCAAATGGATCGGGTTGCGCGCCGTAGCGGTCATGTGTATTGAATTGGTTCCTGTTTGTATTACGTGTCATGACATTTAGCACTCTCATATCATTGGCATCCATGCTGCTACTTGCACTGTTTACCAGATACCCTGGTGTTATTTGTTGGTAGAGTGCTGTACCCGAGGAGCTGACTTATGTGCGGACTTGCACTATATGATATGTATTCAATTGCTTGACTGTTGGGAAAAAGGATATTTTCAAATGAGGTTTTTAACTGAGCCAGATGTTTTCTAAAGTATTTTCATGGAATTACTGTTTTTCTCAAGGGTCTTACGTTCCTATATAGCATGGTGGAGTGCTTTACGTGTTTTCTTACCGCTCAGTTATTATTTACTCTTATTACTCATTGAGTTGGAGTACTCACTTTACTCCCTGCACCTCGCGTGCAGTTGCAGGTATTGTTCACCCAGAAGCGGGTTAATAGCTGACTGAAGGTATTACTGCTGGTATGCTATTGTAGCTGAGCAAGGTGACCGCCAGTGTTCGCGGCACCGAACTTATCTTTTGGATTCCAGATTTCATTTTATATATATCTGGCCCTGTAGTTGTGTTCCTACTTCTTAGATGCTCGTGACTTGTGACACCCAGTCGGGCTGAGTTGGGTTGTAAATATTATTAACCAATGTTATTTAAGTTGTATTTCTATTCATTATGTTTAAAAATTATTAATGAAACGATTTGGGTTAGTTGGTTGGCCTTGTCTTCACGAGAGGCGCCATCACGACCAGGTTTGGAAATTGGGTCGTGACATGTTGTTTGGGAAGTCAGACTGTTTAATGATTTGGATCGGGTTGGGCACCGCAACAATGATACATGATAAATGATATGGGTCGGGTTGCATGCCGCAACAGTGGTATTTGTGGATCGGGTTGCACGCCGCAACAGTGGTATTTATGGATCGGGTTGCACGCCGCAACAATGGTAATTATGGACCGGGTTGCACGCCGTAATAATTATTGATACAATGTGTTTATATTGAGTATGGATTCCTTGTTCATTGTGAATCTAAGCTGCTTTAGTTTGTTACTCGGGATTACTGTTACTATTGTTATCTCCCCATAGCATGTTTCCCCCCTCCCATATTGTTAGGTGTTTGGTATTTCGTTTCCGTTGTATATTTATAACTGCATAGGTTTATGTGGTGTCCGGTCTAGCCTCGTCACTACCTCGTCGGGGTTAGGCTAGACACTTACCAGCACATGGGGTCGGTTGTGCTGATGCTACACTTCTGTGCATTTTTGCACAGGTCCAGGTTTTGAGGAGCAGCAGCAGCTTTAGTGTGGGAGTAGGCTTCAATTTTACGAGATCGAGGTAGACTTGCAGGCGTCCGCAGGCCCGACGTCTCTTCCTTGTGTTCTCTTTTAGACTTTTGCCTCCTTGTTTCAAGACAGACAACTTTTATATTTCTTTTAGACCTTTGTATTTAGTATATTCTTAGAGGTTCGTGAGTAATGTGACACCAAATCTTGGGTAGAGGCTATTATTGACTATTCCGCATTTGATTCATACTTATAAATTAGACTTCCGCTATTATTATTATCATTATTATTATTATTATTATTATTATTATTATTATTATTATTATAATTATTGAATTCTATATTTCTTGTTGATGCTATAAATTATGTACAAGTTTGTTTATTAATGGAAAGGTAAATAAGTTGGCTTGCCTAGCTACCACGAGTAGGCGCCATCACGATCTCGATGGTGGGAAATCCGGGTCGTGACATCTTGTGAGTTTAACAAGAGTAATGAATTGGATGATACGGAACACGGTGTCCGCATCTTGATATGCATAGAAAATTATTAGAGGAATATGGAGGTTTCCGTGAGAAAATTACGAATGAGATGCAACACTTTATAGATGAAAGAGCTGAATTGAGACAAGAGATCGACCAATTTGGCAGTTATATTCGCGACTTGGAGGCTCAATTATTGAGTGCAAAGGTTGATGCGTGTAACGGCTAACAATTTAGTGATGAGTTGTTTGAAGCTAACAAGGATCTTCTAGACCAAATTGAGAAGCTAAAACGAGAATACCAATCATTAGACCATATTTTTGTTGATGTGCCGAGGTTGAGAGAGTATGTATTACTGAGGATGTAAAAAATAATGCAGTTTTAGAGTTGGGGCATGTTGGTCCTCATTCAACACTTTTTTTCTACATTATGTTTGGACGAAGACATAGAGATCGAAATTTGCCACAACGAAAAGGCGAAACGACATACCTCACTTAAGGGCCAAGAAGTGCAAGATGCAATATTTATTGCTTGTTTTCTTTATTTTTATACCACTGCCCCATGAACGTGACAGAAAGATTGATGCAAAATTGGGGCGCAATTCATATACTCAAAGGGGAAGGAAAAGTGGTGAAAGTGATGGCATCATGCCGCGACGTTAAATCAAGCGCTTGTTGGGAGGAAACCCAATTTTATTTATCTTTTTTACTCTTGATTATTTCTTTTATTATGTTATTTTTGTAGTATTATTTTTGTATTTTATAGGAGTACGAGCTTAGAGTCAAAGCTAATAGGCATGTGCAAAAACCAGCATGTGGTTGAAACTAAGTGTGAGGTACACGCACAAGGGGTCATACTTGGGAGAAGTTTGAGTATCCCGTGAGCTACTAATTATTCGACCTTTGGCCTACCAGGGAGTTTCTTTTACCCTCTTGTTATTTATAATGTGCATTAAGGACATTGCACAATTCTAAGTGTGGGGTGAGGATATTGTCTGAGTGATTTTCTATGTTATCTTAGCTTAGTTGTTGATGAGATTGTCTAAGTAATTTTTTGTGCTATCTTAGCTTAGTTGTAATATTCTTTCTTAGTGTAGTGATTTTTATAGTTAAAAAAAATAAAAAATAAACGTAAATAAAAAATAAATCAAAAATTGGGACTTTTCCTAATGATGGATTTTGTGGACAACTTTCTTGAGGGATTAAAGTCCAATTGAAAAAATCTAAAAATATTTTCTTTTCTTTTCTAGTTAGTTTTAGTTAGGTAATAATCCCCCTTGGTTTTTCTTTTTGATCGATTCTTTCCAGGGGATGTAACTTGGACCGGATAATTTTTTTTAGGATTAGATTATTTATTTTAGGAGTAGAAAAAGAGGAGAAGAAAAAGGCTTCGTTACTTGTTTGATACTAGCATATTTAGGCCTGAGCTTGAGTAATACTTTTCTCTGAGTGCTTGAGTAATGAATAAAACAGCAGACTTTCTGACACCTAAGCTTAGGGTTGTGACTCTGTATATACCTTATTCTTATTTTGTCATTCGCTATGATCCTGTCTGTCTTAAAGTAGAATTTATCCATCTTAATTGATACTTGTGCTATGTGGGGTGAGGATTTCTTACATATATTCCATATTTTTGCATCTTAGTCTAGAACTTGCCCTGCATGTTATTGAGCGAAATAAAAGTGTTGCTCTGTTTAAAAGATGATAATAGTCTTTCTTTGATATGTCTTGTGAATTTTAGCCTTTTCATATATTGTACCATTAGTTAGCCCTTTGAGCCCGTAACATTTTGTTTGGAAGCTGTATTTTTTCCTTGATCCTTTTGTTTGAATCTCTAGTTTTTGCACCCTGCTTTCTTGAGCATTGTTGCTTAGACCATGATATTAATTAATAAATTTGAAGAAAAGGATGATTAAGTGAAAAATGGTGATCAACGATAGCTGAAAAGTGATGAAAAGGTCCTCTTAGAAAGAATGTGACATGATAAAGAAAAAGAAAGAGAATGAAAATTGCTTTGAAAACATGAAACGCTCTTGATATAAGGAAAATACTTGTGAAATAATTGAAGAAGAGAGGGCTGAAAATAAAAATTAAGAGATGAAAATAATGGGTGATGAAGTCTACAAATGCAAAGTGCTTAGGGAAGTGTAAGTCACTATTATATAGTTCTCCTACCCGTCCTTTAGCCAACATGACAACCCGTTAAAGTCCTATTTGATTTTATTCGAGCGCACTTAATTAGTAGAGATGTATATAATGGGCAAGCCTGCGGTTCTTCGTGCATACATGTGAATTCGTTTGTGAGTGAAAGAGTTGTTCTTCAATGCTAAGTCCTTAAATTAGATTCATTCTTTGATTTGAGTGTATGGACTATTTATTATTGTAAGGGGCACTTGTATCATGATAGATAGGTGATGTTATTAGCTTCTTTGATAGAGTTGGTGAGCGAGCTTAAATTTGGTAAGTTAGAGTCCATCTCAGGGGTTAGGAGGCTAGAAGTTTTTAATTTGTTTGTGACTTGTATATCTTGCACGACGAGAAGGAAGTGAATATCTGATGGTTTGAGTTTTTATAGGGCCTAATTGTTAGTATCAACCGAAGTGGTGGTAGTTCTAGGCTTGATTTATTGAGAGTGGTTCTAATGCTTACTCGAGGACGAGCAAGAGTTTAAGTGCGGGGTGTTGATGTTCGATCAAAAATGCATATATTTACTCATTGTTAGCTCATATTCTAGTACTTTGAATTGTCTTTTGAGTATTAATTATATTACTTTATGCTTAATATTATATTTTAACTGTGTAGGAATAAAGCGGTATGAAGATGAAGAGATTTGGAGCAAAATTGGATAAACGCGGAAGAAAAAGAAAGAAAATTAAAAAAAAAGGGGACACCCTTTTAGTTTTGTCCCCCCAAGTGGAAGACAAGAAAAAGAGTTACAATTGATATAAACAAAAATGAAGGAAAAAACATTCTGCCTCCAGCGCCAAGTCAAGCGTGAGGCGATGGTCTGGACACTGCAGTGGCGGGATTTTCCTACTTCGTCCGGGACAAGGTTATTTAGACCTTACACGATACCATCTCGTATAAAAGGGGTCCTAAACCTAATTTGGAGGATATCTAATATACTTTGAAGGAGAATTCACGTGGAGAAGCACACACCACGCTTGGAGGAGGCTTCTAACTAGTTTTTCTTCTCTTCTCTTCCTTTAATTCATATTTTATTTGTTCTAGAGTTTTACATGAACATTGTATTTGAAACATGAATTGTTCTTATTATTTTATCATATTGGTTTATTTATTCAATCTTGCGCTTAATTATTTGATTGCTTGATCACCAATTGAATACTATCTACGAATCTATGATTGAACTCGGGAGAGGGAATTTTAGATTGCATATAAAATTGAATAGAGCAAGATCTTGAACTCGAATATTGGGAACGGATTTGCAGTTAGGGTAGGAATATACCTAATCGTATTGCTTGGTTACTATACAGAAATTATTAATGCATTCTTATTAATTCTAATTCCATAGAAATATAGGCGTTAGGTTAGCTTGAATAGACGAGTAGTACTTCGGGAGAAAGCTATGAGTAATATTAACCATGTCAATCAGTAAACTAGATAGAATAATTATACAATATAAGTAAAAAAACTCAACGGAATTGTTAGCCAACCCATAGCTCTAGAATATCGTCTCTCATTGAATTAGTCCATAATATTCACCAAATTGTTTCTTTTAATTTCTTAGTTTACTACTCTAGATTAGTTGTAGTTAATAATCTTTTAGAAAATCGCTTGAATAGATTAATTATCTTAGTTTAATTTAATTGATAGTTAATTACAAGTCCCTGTGGGTATGATATTTGGACTTACAATCCTATATTACTTGTCGACCACATATACTTGCATGTGCGTTTGGGAGAAACAATCTCCCCCAAGGATCTTCAACACCTTATACAATTTGTCATTCATAACCTTCAACTCTTCACGCACATGGCTGAACATTGCACATCTCGCATAGTCCTCCTTTACCAATATCAGAAAAACCACCAACTAGTGGTGAATTAGGAATACTCCCACCCAAAGGGTCATCATCAATAATGTTAACTTCATTATTAGTCTCTCACTGCACCAGGTGCCTTTTTAATGGTAGTCACCCATTCCAAATCAACCGCTAGTTGGCTGATTATAGGATCTGCTACCTCATTGTCGTATGGTATCAAATTCTTCATGTAGTCCATATCCATCTCACGTATTGTAGGAATAAGTTAAGGATGCACCTCCTGAATATATCATAGATAGAAGGCAATAGACAAGCATTATAAAAAAAATAGACACGAGGTCTATGATAATCTCCTACTTGGTTGATTCTAATCTACTCGTGGAGTGTTATTGCACTCCCTATATTACCACACCAGGTAGATCAACATCTGCTTAAAGGGATCCTAATCAGGATAAGATGTCACTTTCCTGTGCTATCTAAACATCCTTGGCAGCGACATCCATACGACCTTTGATTTCTTGGCACTATGAATGAATAGCGGAATTGCCATGCCTATATTTTTTATGAACCAAAGAGTATTAATTTCTGTCTGCAGTAAATAAAATAATAGTACTTGTAACACCCCGTACATTTGAACTATGTGTGGATATGTTAAATGGGTATTAATCTGATATTCAAGACATATGAAGTCCTAGCGGGATGAGTATGGGTGAAAACAATTATTTTAGAATCAAGACGAAGAGTGAGGTGTACAAGATTCGATAAAATCTACTAAGTTACAAAAGGTCAGTCTTGCATCAAGATTTAGTTGTAGGCCTTTGAAATAAGTTTCCAAAAATATATTATGAAGACCAAACGGATCTCTGTGCAAATAGTTATATGCATTTTACAGAGGCAATATGCGCGCCCGTGCGCGGCCGCGCACTTGTGGCAGTGTTACTACCATTTTTCACAGTCAGGTGCGTGGTCAAGTCTTCAGGTGCGCGGGGAGTGCACTTGGGGGGTCATTTTAAAGCCCTACTTCATCCCCCACACCCCCAAAACACAAAAACTGACTCTAGAAAGGGGAGCTCTCAAAAACCTAACTCCTTAAGGGTCCCTCCACCATCCAAGGTAAGTTCTAGTGGTGATTCTAAGTTAATTTCAATTTCCCAACATCTTATTAACATGGTAAATCTCTCCATATCATTAGATATTCGATTGGGACATCATTGTTGAGAGAAGGAACCCTAGAACTCGAATTCAAGGGGATTGAACTTCAAAAAGGTAATGTCTTCACCTGCCAATTGATTCTAGCATTGAATTAATGATTATTGACTCTAGTTCATGATATATGAGTTGATGGATTTGATAGAAAAGTATGAACGATTATAGGTTTGGGGTGTTGATTGTTGATTATTAGTTAAGGGTGTTATTTACCTTATAGGTGATAAAGAATGATGTTGATTATAACTATTTGAGACTTAAGATTTTATCTAGGAGCAAGAGAATGGGTTATTGGGTGTAGAGACACCATTAATAAGGACTATGAAGCTTTATGCCACCAAGTATTTGAGAAAATGCCTAAGTAACCAAAACATGAGAATTATTGCTAATATGAAATCCCTTTTACTTGCATTGATATAGTTTAAAGTTGAAAGGGTTGGCGAATGTTGTATTACACTCAAGAGTAGGAAGTTAAGGTATGTTAGGCTCACTCTATTTGTTTGTGAATGTTATTGATTCTCCCTACACTATGTTTCTTTCACCATGTTACTAAATGCCTCAAAAATATAGTTAAGCCTAGTTCCTTTAATAGTTGCAAAACTTCTATTCTCTAGCTTCGTAACTCGTTCATGACTTTCATTTTGAATGTTGTGAAATCAGTGCGTAATTAATATAGACTTGGGTTTGATGCCCATGAGTCTCAGTCTAGATTACTCAGCATGTCATATACAGTTGAAGTTTCAATTTTCATAATCAGTTCATGAATACATGTCTCAGTCTAGCTCTATTCAGCATTCAAGTATCATGTAACTCAGTATGGCTCAATATTTCAACATCATGTATTTCAATATGATTCTCAATTCCTGAATGTTGAGCACCTATATTTGGGCTCGAGGCCGTAGTTTTTATGCTTTATGCATACTTGGGTCTGATGTCGTAGTTTATGCTTTATGCATGTTTGGGCCTGAGGCCGTAGTTTATGCTTTATGCATGTTTGGGAATGAGGCCGTAATTTATGCTTTATGCATTTTTGGGCCTGAGGCCGTAGCTTGTGCACATATATATTAGGTCTGAGGCCGTAGCTTATTCAGATAAATAGGTTGTTCATCATTTAGAAGAGGGAGTATTCATATCCTTACTTCCTTTATTCAGTTCAATTATCATTTATTATTTTAGTTACCAATTATCAGTTATTAGTTATCATTTTAGTTTCAGTTTTAGTAGTTATCATTTCAGTTATCAATTACCAATTCTCAGTTATCAACATAGTTTAAGTTTCAGCATTTATAATTCTTTCTTTCAGTTACTTTACATACTAGTGCAATTCAAATGTACTGACGTCCCCTTTGGCCGAGGCCTGCATCTCACGATATAGATAATGATTTACAGGTTGACGATTCAGAACACTAGGATTCTCGTAGCAGCTATTTGGTGATCCCCGGTTCTTTCAGGGCATTTTCATTACCTTACAGTCTTTAGTATTTTCAGACAGTCAGTGTCTTCAGTACTTCATTAGAGGCTTTATAGACTAGAGTAATAGTTAGACAGAGCCACATGCATTTAAGGTTAAGCAATGTTACTACATATATGTTTCAGGCCTATATTAGTATTTTTGCATTTGATTTATATCGTTTAGACTTTCAGTATATCAACATGTGTTAGTCTATCTATTGCATTCAGTATGTTATGATATCACATGTTGATTCAGCTAGCCAGTTGGTTCACTCAGTCACATGTAGTCAGGCACCGAGTGTCGTGTTACGTCCAGGCCCAGGTTCGGGGCGTGACAAAGCTTGGTATTAGAGCACTAGGTTCAAGAGTCCTAGGGAGTCTATGAAGCCGTATCCAGTGGAGTTTCCTTTATATGTGTGTGCCGACCACTCATATAAATGGTTAACTACCAAGACATCTAGGATTATCTCATTTATTTCTACTCTAGATCATGCCAAGATACTTAGAGCAATAGGTAGCCTTCTCTTCCTATCAAATTTCAAACGTATTGGATTCCCAAGCGACACACAGGAGAAACCTAAGGTTTTAGAGAGGACAATTGCTCATTGGGGTATATCTATGGAGTGCAAGTTAGTAAAAATGAGATTTGAGGATATGTTAAAAGTGGGATGCAATGGATCGTAGTACATATTAGAGCATAACCTAATCAGAAAGTACAAAAGCAGTTATCATGTTTTATGGTTAATAGTTTATCTCGATTACTAGTTAGCAGCCTTTCAGTTAGCAAGTTTATGGTTATTCAGTATGCCAGTATTTATTTATATGTTTACCAAATATCCAATTTTCAGTGCATCAAAATTTCTGGTGACTTGTCAGTATACAATGATGCATATGGGTTCTCAAATAAAATTTAAGTAACAATGATTATAGCGAAACCTTTACATATTTTAGGTCTAGGTTAAGACCAAGACTCACCGGATGGCGCAAAAAGTGATTTATCAGATGATGGTATACTTTGAAGGATAATTTTTTGCATGGTAGTGTATTCGTATGTGTTTTACCTCTTAGAACAACTTCATTTAATTTTTGAAAATAGAGCCACAAGTTGGATGATGATAATTCATATGTAAGACCCTAACATTGGTCACTATAGTTTTGGACAGAAAAGTGCCTAAGGGTAAAACACCTAGGAGTTAGAAATGTTTGTTATTACCAAAGATGTGATTTCGTACAATTCATGCAAATGACTAAGAAGATATGGTGCACAAAAATGAGAATATATAGAAACCGATATTGAATTTCAGGGAATGATTTTAAGTTGTTTAGATTTATTCATATTAGAACTAGAAAGCACCATGTTAGTAAGTTGCTATAAGAAGTAGCTATTATTGTGAGATAATGGATATGACAATTCACCTTAATTTATGTGACTAAGTGGTTACCCTAAATGTTTATAATATGATATGATTTTGAAGTATATAGAAAGTTAGGGGTTAGATATTCCAATTTTGTTTAAGACAGATGAAATCTCCCTAAGTGTGATCCATGTATATAGTTCTAAAAGAATGATAGTGTGTGGCAAAATAATACAGTCAGATGATGAGGGAAGTTAGGAGTAACCTTATGCTTCACTTTAGTTATTCAAAGCCAGAGAAGAGAATATGATGCTAGCAGGTGGTTAGTAAAAGGATAATAAGTATGTTTTGAGTTGATACAGTGAATTAGCACTTTCAGCAGAGCCAGTAGAGGTACACTTTGATTCACTTAGCCATGTTAACTCTAATGAGTGGATGACAATTTGAAATATCGAACGCGTGTTAGAACCCAAAGAGTTTAAGTTAAACCTGAAATACAGTGACAGTTGGGAAAAAATCAGCTAGGCAGTGAGAGAGCAAACTATAGAATAATAGCCTTTAAGAGTTATCGAAAAGGGGTTTCCCCAAGATTGACATTGTGAGCAGAGCTAAATCATTAAGACCGTGTTTGATAGTTGTGAATAAATTGGCCTTCCATTTATATAAGTAATTTAGTTTTTCCTAGTAAGAAAGATTGCTCAGAAGTAAGTTGAAATATGAGTCATCACTGACATAAAATGCAAAAAATTGCAGAAGATAAGAAAAGATGTTTGGATCCAAACAAAAAAGAAGGATCCACAAGTACAAGACCTTAACCTTTGTTCTAAGGGAGAGGTGAAAATCATCAGTGAGTCTAGTTGGAGATTTTAAACTCACATGGTTAGCATGGGATATAATAAAAAAACTATAAAATCATGCCTAGTTTTGTATCACGAGGGTAGTGCCATTGCACGAGACTCTAATCTTTAGATTATAGACTTAGCTCACAACAATTCCATAAATGTTTTCAGGAAGTGCTTAAGAAGATAAAGTGTGAGAAGGATAACTCATGATTAAGGTAGATAGGAGAACTCTGGTGAAAGATGTTCACCAGCCAAGGTAGGAGTTCGACTTCGGACTTCGAAGATGACGGAGTTGTTGTCTAGAATAGTACTTGTTCCCCCTTAGTAGCCGAAGAGAAGGAGAAACAATTTGATGATCCCTACGTGTTGAAGTTAAAGAGGAGATTCACAAGTATAAGATGATGGCTTTTGAATACGAAGAAGATGATGGTACTTTGAGGTACCAAGACAGATTGTGTGTTCTAGACATAGATGGACTTAAAGAGGAAAGATCATGTCAGTAGCCCATAATCCAGGTATTCTTTCTATCCAGGTTCCCCAAATATGCATCATGACCAAGGAGATTTATAATGACATGAAAAAGAATGTCGTAGACTTTGTGGCCAATTGTCCAAATTGTTAGCAAGTGAAAGTCGAGCAGCAGAAAGCCTAGTGTTTTATCACAGAATACACATATTTTGAGTGGAGATGGTAAATATGAAATTTATAACAGGATTATCTTGCTCATTTTAAAAACATGATTTTAATTGGATGATTGTAAATCGACTTACCAAGTCAGCACACTTCTTGCTAATAAAAACTATAGTTTCAATAGAAGATTCTACCAAGTTGTACATCAGGAAATCATCTGATTGCATGTGACTCCGTTGTCCATCATTTCGGACTGTGGTGCTCAGTTTAAAATGAACTTTTAGAAGTTCTTTCACAAATGATTAGGCACAAGTTTTTCATCCTCAGAAATATGGCTAGGTAAAGCGCATTATTCAAATAGTTGAGGGTATGTCCTTGATGTTAAAAGTAATTGGGATTATCACATACCTCTCATTGACCTTGTTAACAATAACCTACCATTCTAGTATCAAGATGGCACGTGCGAGACTCTTTATGGGCAAAGGTGTAGATCGCCAATTGGTTGGTCCAAAGTTGGTGAAGAGGAGTTATTGGGACCCAATTTGGTCTATCAGACTATAGAGAAAGTCAAGTTGATTCAAGAGTATTTGAAGATGACAGCCGCCAAAAGTCCTATTCGAGCGTACGACATAGAGACCTAGAGTTTCAAGTTGATGATTGGGTGTTTCTAAAAGTTTTGCTTATGAAATGCATTATGAGATTTGGAAAGAAGGGGAAGCATAGTCCCTGCTATATTGGGCCATATATATTCTTGCGAAGGATTGGTCAATTAGCTTATGAGTTGGAGTTGCCACTAGAATTTGCGGTGGTACAACCAGTATTTCACGTATCCTACTATAACATCCAAGTTTTTAGTACTTAGTTACTCATGTCAGTTCAGTACTCAAATACTCGTGTCAGTTCAATACTAAGATACTCTTGTCAGTACAATACTCAGCTACTCATTTCAGTCTAATACTTAGACATTGATGCCAGCTTAGTACTCAGATTTCTCAAATATTTGTGCCAGTTCAATATTCATATACCTATGTTAGTTCAGTATTCACATATCCATGACAGACCAATATTCAATCAATGCAGTAGTCATTCAGTTCATTATCTCAACAGTTTAGTAGTCACGTATTCATTCAGTTGAGTATGCAAGTATTAATAAATTTCATGTTTCCACCAGACCCATTTAAGGTCCAGAGTTAGCAGAAGTTACAATCAAGACAATCATTCGAGGACGAATGATCCCAAAAGGGAGATAATGTAACACCCCGTACATTCGAACTAGGTTTGGATATGTTAAATGGGTATTAATCTGACATTTTAGACATATGAAGTCCTAGCGGGATTAGTATGGGTGAAAATAGTTATTTTAGAATCGAGACGAAGAGTGAGGTGTACAAGATTTGATAAAATCTACTAAGTTTACAAAAATATCAGTCTTGTAGCAGGATTTAGTGAAATATGTAAGGTATTTGGGAAAACTCAAAGCATGAAATTTCTAGGCCTTTGAAATAACTTTCCAACTATATACAGTGGAGCCCAAACAGATCTTTGTGCAAAAAGTTATGTGCGTTTTAAAGAACAGTGGGCAATATGCGCGCCCCATGCGCGGCTGCGCACTTGTGGCAGTGTTACTACCATTTTGCACAGTGAGGTGCATGGTCAGGCCTTCAGGTGCACGGGGAGCGTACTTAGGGGGTCATTTTAAAGCCCTACTTCGTCCCCCACGCCTCCAAAACACAAAAACTTGCTCTAGAAAGGGGAGCTCTCAAAAACCTAACTCCTTAGGGGTCTCTCCACCATCCAAGGTAAGTTCTAATGGTGATTCTAAGTTAATTTCAATTTTCCAACATCTTATTAACATGGTTAAACTCTCCATATCATTAGATATTCGATTGGGACATTATTGTTGAGAGAAGGAACCCTAGAACTCAAATTCAAGGGGATTGAACTTCAAAAAGGTAAGGTCTTCACCCTCTAATTGATTTTAGCGTTGGATTAATGGTTATTGACTCTAGTTCAGGTGATAAGAGTTTATGGGTTTGATAGAAAAGCATGTACGATTATAGGTTTGGGGTGTTGATTGTTGATTATTGGTTAAGGGTGTTGTTTACCTTATGGGTGATAAATAATGATGTTGATTATAACCATTTGAGACTTTAGAATTTATCTAGGAGCAAGAGAATGAGTTATTGGATGTAGAGACACCATTAATAAGGACTATGAATCTTTATTCCATCAAGTGTTTGAGAAAATTCCCAAGTAACCAAAACATCAGAATTATTGCTAATATGGAATCTCTTTGACTTGTATTGATATTGAGTAAAGTTGAAAAGGTTGTTGAATATTGTATTACGCTTAAGATCAGGAAGTTAAGATATGTGAGGCTAACTCTCTATGTTTTGGAATGTTAATGATTCTCCCAACACTATGTTTCTTTTACCATGTTACTAATTGCTTCAAAAATATAGTTAAGCCTAGTTCCGTGAATAGTTGCAGAACTTCTATTCTCTTGCTTCATAACTCGTTCATGACTTTCATTCTTAACGTTGTGAAATCAGTGTGTATTCAATTTAGACTTGGGTTTGATGCCCATGAGTCTCTGTTTAGATTACTTAGTATGTCATAAACAATTGAAGTTTCAATTTTCATAATTAGGTCATGAATATATGTCTCAGCCTAGCTCTATTCAACATTCAAGTATCATGTAACTCAGTATGGTTCACTATTTCAGTATCATGCATTTCAGTATGATTTTCAGTTCCTGAATGTTGAACACCTGTATTTAGGCCTGAGGTCGTAGTTTATATGCTTTATGCATACTTGGGCCTGAGTTTGTAGTTTATGCTTTATGCATGTTTGGGACTGAGGCCGTAGTTTATGATTTATGCATGTTTGGGACTGAGGACATAGTTTATGCTTTATGCCTTTTTGGTCCTGAGGTCGTAGATTGCGCACATATATATATTGGGCCCGATGTCGTTGCTTATTCATATAAACAAGTTGTTCATCTTTTAGAAGAGGGAGTATTCATATCCTTATTTCTTTTGTTCAGTTCAATTATCAGTTATTATTTCAGTAACCAATTATCAGTTTAGTTATCAGTTAAGTTATCAGTTATCATTTTCAATATTTATCATTTCAGTTATCAATTATCAATTCTTAATTACCAACTTAGTTTCAGTTTCAGTATTTATAATTCTTTCTTTCAGTTGCTTTACATACTAGTGCAATTCAAATGTACTGACGTCCCTTTTACCTGGGGCTTCCATCTCATGATGCAGGTAATAGTTTACAGGTTGATGATTCAGAGTGCTAAGATTCTCGTACCAGCTACTTGGTGATCTCCAGTTCTTTCGGGGCATTATCATTACCATATAGTCTTCAGTATTTTCAGACAGTCAGTGTTTTCAGTACTTCATTAGAGGCTTATAGACTAGAGTAACAGTTAGACAGAGTCCCAGGCATGCTACATATATGTTTCAGGCCTATATTAGTATTTCCACATTTGATTTATATCATTTAGACTTTCAGTATATCATCATGTGTTAGTTTATCTTTCGCTTTCAGTATGTTATAATATCACATGTTGATTCAGCCAGCCAGTTGGTTCGCCCAGTCAAATATAGTCAGACACCGAGTGTCGTGTTATGTCCAGGCCCAGTTTGTGGCATGGCAGTAATCAACTACAAAGAAATGTTGAGAAAGTATTTTAATACTTACCATGAATGCCATGGAAAGCCGTACAAGGCAAAACTAGCCGATTTGGACTTTTAACTAGAGATTTTATTTTCCTTCATCTTGCTCACATATGATTTGTACATTGGCAACATGTACTTCTTCAAGTACTCAATTGTAAGGTCAAAACACTCTTTGCCCCATGGATATTTCATGAGAACTTCTAGATTGTTACCCTTATGAATCCACTTCTTATCAATGCTTGTATGTTATCCCTTGCAGGAAAGACTGAATGGAAAAACCACACCAATGCAATCTTAAACCTCTCAGTTGTGTCAAACCTCTTGGACTTCAATTGTTTCAAAAGCAGCACTGCATCCACCCTCTTCTTTCTAGACTGGAAAACTTTGTCGCAGAATATTTTTCCATCATCCATCACTTTCTTCATTTTTTCTTTACTGGGTTTGGAAGCACAGTTCAATCCAGCCATCAAAATAAACTCCTTCTATCCAAAGTGAACAGGCTTATCTCAAACTAAAAATCACAACTCGCGCTTCTTCGCACAATAAATTCGATGAATCAGCAGGGAATGGACAAGTTGTCCATTAAACCGTTTCCAGTGCTCTAAAAGTCTTGCAAACTGTACAAAATAACTACTATTAAACTTTTTCATTAATTTAATTGTTCTAAGTTTATCCTTGAACTCATAGAATAAATTGATCCTAGACCTCACACTAATCTTGTCCAGGAAACGTCTACGCTTTCTTAGAAAAGTCCTGAATTTGTATTTAGATACGTCGATCACTCTTACAAACATAAAAATTGATAGAGCATCCTGGTCACCTTCAACTACTCCATGTGTTTCCCTTTCCAGCCTATCTTCACCATCTTATTCATCATCATCATCTCCTTCTTTTGCTACATCTTCTTCTTTTTCTTCTTTAGTATTTTTATCAACCTCCTGAGCAGCAGCGTCACCATTTTCATCATCCTCCCCACCTAAAGCTTCATCATCACTGTCCTTTTCTCGTCGATAATTGTTTTTTTGGAAACCTATTCTAAAATTTGAGTTTGTGCTGAATTTATGTCTAAGTATTCTTCCTCGTCCTCATCAACACTCTCTAATGCTAACCTCCTTGAATTTTTTTTACTAACAGGTATGTCCTCATCAACTAATCTAGACCTTGATCTTGTTCTTTTTTACTGATAGACTTTGATGGCTCTTTGTTCTTTTTCCTCCCATCACGCTTAAAATTCTCAGTATTTCCTTTACTAGGAGAAGATTTAAAAGTATCTACATTTTGTTTTCTAGTAGCAGTTTTTAAAGGCTTAGCATTTGTTTTACTTGGCCGTATTTCTGCATTTGTTTTCCTGATTGAAGGTTTTGAAGTGTGTGCAATTGCCTTCTTTGTCGAAGTAATATGCTTCTTAGAAACTGATGTCTTCCTCATGTTACCCATTTGCAAAAATCCAATGTCACATTTAATAATTTTATGATCAAAATAAAAAAAAATAAGCCTAAATTCCAGTAAACATATATGATCAGAAAATAATTGACCACAAGTTTATCAATAAAAATTAGGTCGCCAAATACGACGAAATTCTAAAATACATAGCACATAGTTAGTCCAAGAAGCAAATATAACCACCCACGCCATATAAGATATGGTTATACACAACCCAAAATGAATCACTCTACAAAATCCAAAATAAAAAATATAAGAAATAAAAAAAGAAGAATTTAGAATATACCAAAATTGACGTGTTCTGAGCTTTAATACAGTGCTTGTTGGGTCATAAAGATGATTAAACCCAAAATCAAAGCTTGATTCATGTCCCTTCTCACCAGAAACCACCGTGGTCAAGGGCGTTGATTGAGAGAGAGAACAAAGAGAGTAGAGAGATGAGAGAGAGAGAATTTGGGAGGAAAAATAAGAGAGAAATATTATTTTTCAAACCTTATAGTTGACCCACAAGTTTTTAAAATGTTAAAAAGGCTCCATCCACCTTAACCAACTCATTGAACCATTTTCCAACCCAAAAAAAAAAAATAAGAAAGAAAATGGGAGGTCACTTGACCAATTTAAGTGTTAAAGAGGTCTTCTTGAAAACTCCTCTCTACTAACACCTGTAAAAACCACCCCTTATAAAATAGTCACTAGACAAAATCCACAAGTACATATCTTGTTTTCTTAAGGAGCCTAGTGTCAGCGTTATGGGAAGTAATAGAAGAACAATAGTTTGAAACAATTTGGCCTGGTTGTAATAGGGACAAATTGAACATGGAAGTGAAAATAACTTATAAAGAAATGATCTTTTATTGGAGTAATCTATGGAGTAAAAACAACCTTTTACATTCTCAAAAATAAGGTAGGAATCTTGTTAAATCTAAAAGGTTTCTAATTAAATTTTGAATTTACACAATTAGTAACCTGAAATAATAAAGTTCCTTATGGTATTTTTCAATTGCATTAGATTTAGACCAAATTAAATATCTTTCTCACTATTGGAGTAGCCAAACAACATACTATCCAAATATTCTAGTTTGTTTTGATGAACTAGCTCTTAGATTTAATCGTGTTGTACATATTAGCTCGAAAAAATCCATAATAAATTTTCTCATAAGGAGGTTTGTAACGATCCGACCAGTAATTTTAAGCTCTAGCATGTCGTTCAGCAGTTTGAGTCCATGAGTAGCTTAAGTTCAGGTATTATGACTTGTATGCATGTATCGTAATCAAAATTCAGGAAGTTCAAATTGGATTTGGGAAGAAATTCTCATTTTAAAAGCTTTAAGTTGGAAGAATTGACTAAGATTTGATTTTTGAGTAAACGACCTCGGAATCGGTATTTGAAGGTTCTAGCATATTTGTATGATGATTTTGAGCTTGGGTGTATGTGTGGATCGGGTTTTGGATGACCCGTGAACGTTTCGGCGCCTATTGTGGAAGTTAGCATTTTTGGATAAATTTCATAAAATTGGGATGAGGTGCATTCAGTGTTAACAATGTCCATTTGGGATTTCGAGTCTGGGAATAGCTTCGTATGGTGATTCTGGTATTGCGAGCGCGATCGGAAGTGGATTTGGAGGTCCGTAGGTCATTTTGAAGTCATTTGGCTGAAAATAGAAATTTAAAGATTTTTGAAAAGTTTGACTGGAAGTGGACTTTTTCATATCTGGGTCAGATTCCCAATTTGGAAGTTGGAGTAGGTCCATAATATCGAATATGACTTGTGTGCAAAATTTGAGGTCAATCGGACGTGATTTTATAGGTTTCGGCATCGAATGTAGAAGTTTGAAATTCTAAAGTACATTAAGCTTGAATTGGAGTGGGTTCATGGTCTTAGTGTTGTTTGATGTGATTTGAGGGCTCGAGCAGGTCCGTGTTATGTTATGGGACTATTTGGTGTGATTGGATCGGGTCTGGGGGTCCTCGGGTGTGTTTTGGGGGTGGTTTCGTGACAGTTTTGGTAAAATTGTTGTTGCTGGTTTGCTAGTGTCGAAGTTGTTCTTCGCGAACGGAAAAGATCTCACGCGTTTGCGAAGAAGGAAATTTGGACTAGGATCTTTTGTTCTACGCATTCGCGAAGGGCGAGCTGGTAGAGCTCCTTTTCTCACGTTCGTATAAAGGAGTTGGGAGGCTGAGGCAGATTGTGCTTCGCGAATGCAAGGGCCTTGTCGCGTTGGCGAAAAAGGAATTTTGGGTATGAGAGTTTTGAGCTTCGCGAATGTGACAGATATTTCGCGTTCGCGAAGAAGGGTCGGACTGGGAAGTGAAGTGTTTTAAAAACGGGTTTTGGCTCATTTCATCTCAAATCTTTCATGGGACCCGATTTTTGGAGAAACTTGGGAGTGCCATTTTCATCACCAAGCACGAGGTAAGTGGTTTATACTAGTTTTGAGTTAAATACATGAATATATATGGATTTGAACATGGAAATTAGTGGAAATTGAGGGGTTTGGGTAGGAAACCTAAAATTTGGTATTTTTGGATTTTTTTTGGTAATCCGCTAGGCAAGCGCCTAGGGCTAGGTTTTATAAATATTAAAAAATAAAGAAAAATTACATTGTCATGTTGTCTACCAAAATGAAAAGGATAAAAATTTGACGATTACATAACACATATTATCAATATTGATCAAAGAACTCAAAATTGATATCACATTTGATGTAATATGAAAAAATGAAACTAGAGGTATCAAACTAGCCCATAATTCATCATTTCCGCATTGCATTCCCATATTATCAAGGTCCAGCTCATTTGTGTATTGCATTCATAGCCACATTCCTCACTTGTTGTCCAGATTTCTCGATTGCCCAAATAGCCCAATTCCTTGTGTAACCAATTCAGCGACTGCTTGTTGCTGCATTTAAGACCATTTCCTTGCACTTTTGTAACCATGAATGATGCCATTCCGTTTCCTATGTCCCTTTGTTCGTGTATGGACCTTTGTCTACTGATTGCACGTATTCTCACCAACTTTTTATGGTGGACCTCCTATGCATAATTCCGCATAATCTTTCCCAAATTCGATTGCCACAAAGGTTTTTCCACATATGTCCTTTCATGTTTGTGCTTACCATCATCCTTCTTCAAGGGAATGAGCACATAGTGCTAATACCACCCATAGAAGTCGTATTAAATGGTAAGGCACAAGTACAATATCGTATCCTGTTGTTCTCCTTTCCAGCGCTCCCAGAACTACCACCATTCTTCTCCACCTTGTTACCCCTACCTCGCTTATCTTCTCATAACTTTTACATGCAGATAAGGGCATCTTGATTTATCATCATTTACTATCCTCTTTCCTTAAGTGCCTAGCTCCCAGAAATTATGAGCTTCAATTGTTCCCTGATCGAGTGCATAGTTATCCAGATAGTCTGCTAATCTATTACCTTCTCTGAGAGTATGAGACATTGTTACATTGTACCTATTCATCACCTCCTTGATCTCCTCTACTTCCACAGCTATACTCCATGGAACAGTCCACTCTCCATCTAGGACCTTCTTAAGTATCATTGAATCTGTATGTACTTCGATTAGCACATAGTCATTCTCTATACAGTATTTCATTGCCTCCAGCATTGCCCTTGCTTTTGCAGTTGTGTCAGTCCCTTACTGGATTTCCTTTCCACAAGCAAATATGACATCCCCCTCTTCATTCCTCAATGCATAGCCAATAGCACTTCTGCCTGGGTTGCCCCTTAATGCCTCATCAGTGTTCACTTTTATCCATCCTTCATTAGGATAATACCACAGAACTTTAGTGTATTGTAGAGCTGGTGTGTAATTCTCCATCATATTGAGTAAGTCTGGCCACTTATGAGGTACATTCTGCATGCCTGGTTTTCTGAATCTGACTAAGGATTGCATAGTCGATTATATCTGATAAATTACTCTACTAAATGTGACTGCATCTCCATGTTTGTAGCTGTTCCTTCTTTTCCACAATTCCCACACTATCACTGATGGTAAAGCCTGAAGAATAGGCTATAGTCGAGGTAAGACATCAGTTGTCCAACATCTAATTATAGTCTGTTGAAAATAAATTCCATCTGTTGCAATACTTGCTGGTCCCAAAAATAACTTCCATACTGTTTTGGCAGTTCTTGATGTAAAGAACAAATGCTGCATTATTTCTTCATTTGGTTCTGCACAGTAGCAACACTTTGATGCCATTGAGTAATCCACCCTTCTGAAGAAATCATGCAGAGGTAATTTGTTTATCCATAATTTCCACATGAAAAATGCAATCTTAAAAGGGAGACCTTTCACCCAGATTTTTATATATGCATTACAGGGCTCATTCCTTCTTCTCAAGTATTCCCACGCTGACTTCACACTGAACTCTCCCCTAGTCTCAAGCATCCATACAGGTTTGTCAAGAATAAACTCCATTGTCGGTGGTTTTAAGTTTTCCAGAATATGAGTGGCTAGGTCAGTTGGTAAGATCTCCTTGAGCAGCTTCTCTTCCCATTGTCCATTCTGTACCATATCATAAATGTTTTGAATTGACTCATCGCAGGCAAAATCTGATGGTGTGACAAAATATAGTGATCCCAGGCCTGTCCAATTTTCGAACCAGAATAATGAAGATCTCATCTTAGATTGCCATAGTATTTGATGCTCAATACGATCTCTGCATTCAAGCATTTTCCTCCACACATGAGATCCACGTCTCCAAGGTACTATCATAGGATTGAGCTTTTTGCAATATTTTTGACTCATAAATGCACTCCACAAGGTTGATTTTGTTCTAAAATTCCACCATAATTTACAGAACAATGTTGTGGACATATCATGCAAGGATCTGAATCCAACACCACCTTCTTCACATGGTAAGAATAGAGTGTTCCAAGATGCCCAATGTCTACTTGATACACCAACCGAGTTACTCCAAAAATATTGTGCAAAAATCTTGTGTAATCTATTAATCACATTTGCAGGTGGATTAACTGCAGATAACACGTGAATAGCATACTTTGAAGCACACTAGTTATAAGTACTGCCCTTCCACCTATTGATAGTAACTTCCCGTTCCAATTCTGCAGCCTGTCCATTACCTTTGTTATGCGCTCCTTGTAATAATCCATCTTCCTTCTGAGATAAAAAACTGGACAACCCAAGTATATGAATGGAAAATTCTGTTTAGATATACCAGTGATCCTCTGTACCTTGTCCATCACTTCTGCACTACCTGATTCATGTCAATAAGTAGCTGATTTTGTCCTGTTGATTAACTGACCAGATACATCTTCATAAGCTTTCAAGACTTCCATCACCAGTCTCAAGGAAGTAGCATCGGATGAAGAAAAAATGATTGTATCATCAGCATAAGCTAGATGATTGATATTGGGACTCCATTTTGGCATTCCAAATCCAGAAAATTTCAGGTTGGTATGTAATGCATTCAAACCTCTTGACATTGCTTCTACTGCTAAGATAAACAAAGTAGGTAATATGGGTCCCCTTGTTTCACACCCCTGGTTGATCTGAAAAAACTATAGGGTTGTCCATTAATCAACATTGAGTACCAGTTATTAGAGACAACTCCAAATATCAGGCCTATAAACCTTTCTTCAAATCCCATCTTCCTTAAAACCTTTGTCAGAAAGAGCCAAGACAGTCTATCATAAGCTTTCATCATGCCCAGCTTTAGAACAACATTAGGTCCTGCCTTAGTCCTTAATCTTATATCAGTAACTATCTCTTGAGTAAGCAATACATTTTCTATTATGCTTCTCCCCTTGACAAAGCCAGCCTGTTCTTCTGAAATCAGGTTTGGTAGCATTCCCGCCATTCTTTCATGTATTGCTCTTGAAAAAACTATGTTGATGAAGTTGCTGAGGCTAATAGGCCTCATATCATAAATTGTTTCAACCTGTTTCTTTTTTGGCAGCAATACCAGGTTTGTGTGAGTTATGTATCTGGGAAGTTCATGTCCATTAAATAAAGCCTTTGTCATCGCAACTATGTCTTCCTCAACTATATCCTAGCAACAGTGGAAGAAGCATTATGTGAATCCATCTGGTCCTCCTGCACTTTCACCATTCAGCCCCACTACTGCAAGCTTAATCTCCTCTCTTGTAGGATGCTGCATCAATGACATATTCTGCACACTGTCTACCATTGAAGGTACGTTATCTATTATCCTAAAATCTGTAGGTGTTGCACCCTCATGAAATTGGTTTTGAAAAAATGTCACAGTTTTTTCTGCTATTTCAGTATTTTCCTCCAACCAGTTTCCCTCTGAGTTTTGAATCCTTTTTAATTGTAGTCTCTTCCTTCTACCATTCACTTGTGCATGGAAAAATTCTGTATTCCTATATCCATCTTGAAACCATTTCATACCAGCCTTCTGCTTCCAAAACTCCTCTTCTAGAGCCAGGTATCTGATCAGTTCTGATTGAACTTTCTGCAACCTTTGTCTGCTTTGTTGTGTATGATTTCTTTCAAACTCTACCTCATGAACAAGCACCACTTCCTCCAAGCTTGCAATTTGCTGAAAAATATCCCCATATGTATTTCTGCTCCATGAAGATAGAGCCTTTTTCAACTTTTTCAGCTTCTGATTAAACATAAAGAAATGATCCCCGATAAAATCAACTTTCCAATTATCCTTCACTACATCCTTGAAAGTAGGGTGTTTTGTCTAGAAGTTAAAAAATCTAAAAGACTTCTTAAATGGAATAACATTAGTGTTACATGTCATTTCCATAGGACTGTGATCAGATCCTGTTTTAGATAAATGCGTGGCTTCAATTGTAGGAAACATCTGCTGAAATTCCAAATTTGCCAAATATCTGTCAAGTCTCTCAAAAATGCAATCATCTTCAGCTCTCCCATTCCACCAAGTGAACATACTTCCTTTAAAGCCTAAATCTATGAGGTTACATGTATTGATGCAATGCCTAAAATCATTTACATCATTCATTGATACTGGCAATCCACCAAACTTCTCCTCTTCATCCCAAATAACATTAAAATCTCCTGCCACAAGCCATGGCAAAGTCATGTCCCTTGCAAGGTAATACATACTATCCCATAGTTCAATTCTTTCTATGGAGTCACATTTAGCATAAACAAATGTGACAATGAAAGAGGTTTGAGTATCCATATTTGTTAGCTTCATCGTCAACTGTTGTTCTGCATCAATCATCACCTCTACACCATGATCCTCATCTACAAAAACCCATATCTTGTTTGAAACATTAGAGAAGGCCTGCAACATACCAATTTTCCTCCTGTATGTTTCTAGCTTCCTAGGATTCTGCATTAGTTCCATAATTCCTATGAAATGATACTGATTTTGCCTGTGCATAGTAATAAGCCTCTTAAATGCTTTCTTTGTATTCACTGACCTCACATTCCAAAAGATAGCATTCATCACCATGAATTTGGGCATGAAATTGAGAGTAATTTATATATTTGAGTTCGTAAGGTTATGGGTAAACTTTATCTTCGAAAATTTTGGAATCGGGACACGTGGGCCTGAGGGCGATTTTGTCAACTTTTCGAGCGGAGTTAAAAATTTATATAAATTGAGTTTCTATAAGTATTAGGGTATATTTTCATTGGTTTGTCCATTATTTGGCTAGTTTTGGAGTGTGGTGCGGTTTGGGTCATCGCAAGGGCTTGAGAAGCCGGTTATGGAACTTCAGAGCGAGGTGAGTCTCCTTTCTAACCTTGTAAGAAGGAGTTAACCCCATAGGTAAAATAATAAAATATGTTCTCCTATTTGTAGGGGTTACGCACACACGAGGTGAATAGAGTACGTGCGTAGCTACTATTATACCTATGTACGGGTAGTTTTTAGGCTACATCATGCCTTGTTAATTATGCTTATTACTTGCTTTGAGAAGAAATATTGCGTAATAATTATATTGAAAGGAATTTAAATTAAGGAATTTAAGATCTTAAACGTTGCCATTAAACCTTGTATTTTTTAAAAGAATTGAGGAACCTCACAATGACCTAAGAAATCTATGTGTAACCGCGTCGCATGTATGTATCGCGAGCGGGGTAATCTCCTTAAAAGCTACAAGATGAATTTCCCTTATTTTGAAAAGGAATCAAGAAAGAAATATGATTTTAAATGTTAAATTTATATTTGAGTGCGTCACACATATGATTTGCGAGCGGGGTATTTCCTTCTAATACTCTAATGGGAGCAGGCCAATCGCCTCGGCGGGTTAATAGATGCATCTATGGTTTGTGCCATTCGACCCTCTAGCAGTGTACAGTTTACTTTTATGTTGGATAGGGTCGTACGCCACGACATTTCCTCTGGCATATATATGTATGTATTATTCTCATGGAATCGTGCGTGACATTTGTCTAGAAGCCAGTGTATCGGGGGGGGTTTCCCTGATTTGAGTTATGACAACTCCCTTTATGAAATCCACTATATCAATATATATGCTCCAGTTACGGAGGGAACTTGCTAGCTCAGGGCTTGAGTAAAATTATAAAGAGGTAAATTGTATCACATATTGTATACTTGCTTATTTCATACATTTACTCGGTTTCATGTTTATTCACTTCATTACTGTACCCGATATTATTGGACCACTTGTAAGTGTCGAAGTCAATCCCTCGTCACTACTTCTTCGAGGTTAGACTGGATACTTACTGGGTATGCATTATTTTCGTACTCATACTACACTTGCTATGCATTTTTATTGCATAGGAACATGTATCTCTAATGGCCTAGTGGATGTAGCGGCATGGTTGATAAGGAGACTTAGGCGAGCTGCATCTCTCGAGATGACCCGCAACCAGCAGAGTCTCTTCCAGAGTATTGTATTTCCTTTCTGTCCAATTTGTATTCCAGACAGTTATTGTATTACATTTTTATATTCCTAGAAATTGCTCATGCACTTGTGACACCAGGTTCTGTGATAACTATGGGATTATTCGGTATTTAAAATGGTTTAAGAGATCATTATTTTCTCAGTGAAGTTCATTATATATTGCTTAATGTAAAAAAGAAAATGTTTTCAAAAATACTAAAATGAGAATTTAGTTATCTTCTTAGTATTGGCTTTCCTGACAGTGGTGTCCTGCGCCATCACGACCTTTAATGAATTTTGGGTCGTGACAAGGTCTTTAAGATTCTAATGTTTACTTTTGAATTTATTTGTCATGAAAAACAATTGAGATTTTTTTTGGTTAAAACGAAATTTTTTGTCATGATCCTAATTCACCAATTGTGAACACGTCATGACGGCACCTAGTCACAACGACTAGGTAAGCCTAACAGTGCGGAAGTAACAACCAATACGGAAATATTAAGTCAAAAGTAAAATAACTTCAGGAAGTATACAACTTGCCACTTGGCACATATACTTTAACTCTACAAATTCTGAAACAGAAATCCCAAAACCCGGAATCTCACANAAAAACATGCGCAGAAGAGGCATGAGTACACCACAGCAGTACTCAGTAAGTGTCAAGCCTAACCTCGGTTGGGTAGTAGCGAGGAAGGTCAGGGCCCTACTGAGTTAGAATATAATAATAAGTCTGACAACAGTATGAAATAAACAGAGATGATGATATACAGTTATGAATTAAATCGGCTTACACAAACAGCAATTTAATACACAGAAAATAAGATAACACAGAGTAACCAGCTCAATACCAGTATAAATAATGAGGATCTCCCAGGCTACCATCCTATAGTCCATTTTATCAATCTGTGCGAGGAGCTCCCGGGATACCGTCCCGAAGTCCACCGTATGAATATATCTCATTTTATCAATCTATGCGAGGAGCTCCCGGGAATCTAACCCGTAGTCCCAAATATAAATACCCAGTACTGGGGGAATCTACCGGGTGCATTGTTGTAGTTCCATATAATTGTGCAGGGGGATCTCCCGGGATACCGAACCCGTAGTCCCAAATATAAATGTGCAGGGGGATCTCCCGGGAATCGAACCCGTAGTCCCAAAGTAAAAAAATAAGGGGGGAGCTCCCGGAATCCCACATCCGTAGTCCCAATGTAAATACGCAACCAAGTTCAGAGAAATATTCATAAATTGAAGCACAACAATACAATTCAACAATTAATTCTTGGCGCGCAACCACAATCAGAGAATA
>MU717366.1:34154-45206 GCA_026770625.1 Nicotiana glauca | reverse complement strand
ATTAATAAAGTGAGTCGGTAAATTTGTATGAAGCATAAACAGAAGGGATTCCATCAATAGGGAAAGTCATTACCTAAAGATAGCAGTTGTTAGGTTGACTCTCTGAGGATTCGACCCTGGGCTTAATACTCGGATTTTATTTGCAACGTCCGCAGAATCCTATTTAGAGGATATACATTCGGCGTGATCACCTATACATTGTACTTAATATCAAAACACGTAGCAAATAGGCAAGTAATACATAATCCCTCAATATAAGGTTAGCCACAACACTTACCTCGATTCCACGGTCAAATTCAAGCCTCAATCACCGCTTTTCCTCTAGTTTCCACTTCCGAACCACTCGTATCTAGTCATAATTAACTTAATAACATCAATTATTGCTAAAGAAATCAATTCCAATACACAATTATAGGTTTCCTAATATTTTTCTCAAAAAATCAAAAATCGACTCCGGGCTCGCTTGGTCAAAACTCGAGGTTCGGACCAAAACTCATTCACCTATTCACCCCCGAGCCCAAATATGTAATTAGTTTCGAAAACCGACCCTAAATTGAGGTCTAAATTCCCAAATTTGCAAAATCCCCAATTATTCCTAAAATTCCTAATTCTACCATAAAAGAACAAGATTTAGGGCTAGAAATCTAATGAGTGTTGATGAAAATTGGAAAAGATGAGTTAAAAACACGAATTGATGATTTGGTGTTGAAATTCCTCTTCAAAAATCGCCCTAGGCCGAGTTCTAGTGAAGAAGATATGAAAATTTGAGCCTTTCCCATTTTTAGGTTCTATTATTAAAACACTGGACAGGTCTTCTTCGCGTTCGCGAAGCTTTGGCCCTATTGGCCTTTGCATTCTCGAGTAATACATCGTGTTCACGAAGGCATATCTCCCCAGCCTCCGCGTTCGCGATGAGTTAACTTCCCCTCCCCAGGTCCCATGCTTCGTGTTCGCGGTAGACGGGTCGCGTTCGCGAAGGGTAAAGCCCCGCTGCTCCGCATTCACGACTTGTCCTTCGCGTTCGCGAAAAAAAAATTCCCCTTTCCTCCTCTCTATCTTTCATGTTCGCAATACTACCTACGCGAACGCGAAGAAAGGCATATCAGAACCACTGCTGCAGCAAAAATACCAAATTTTCTAAGTCTAAAACATCTCGTAGCCTATCCGAAACTCGCCCGAGCCCTCGGGGCTCCAAACCAAACATCCACACAAGTGTTAAAACATCATACAGACTTGCTCGCACGATCAAATCACCAAAATAACACCTAGAACTACGAATTTAGCACCAAATTACATGAAATTTTCAAGAAAGTTCAAAAGTTCTATTTTCTCAACCAAAGGTCCGACTCAGGTCAAATCAGTCTCGTTTCTAATCAAATTTCATAGATAAGGTATAAATATCATAACGGACTTGTACCGGGCTCCGAAACTATAATACAGACCCGATATCAACAAGATCAAATATTAACCAAATTCTTAAAACCTTTACAAATTCCAGTTTAACAATTTTCATCAAAAATTTATTTCTCGGGCTAGGGACCTCGAAATTCGATTTCGGGCATACGTCCGGGTCCCATATTTTACTACGGACCCTCCGGGATCATCAAAATACGGGTCCGAGTCCGTTCACTCAAAATATTGACCAAAGTCAACTAAAGTTAACTTTTAAAGCAAAAATTATTATTTTCTCAAATTTCCACATAAAGGCTTTCCGAAAATGCGCCCCGATTGCGCACACAAATCTAGGCAAAATAAAATAAGATTTTGAAGGTCTCGGAACTCCGAACTGGGTTCTAAAACACAAAATAACCTTTCGGGTCATCACAAACAATCAAAATAAATATTATATTTAAAATAATAATACGATATAATACAATAGTTAGCAACCATCCAAACAATCGCTCTTTTATTCCAAGAAAGATTCCCATGAGAGTTGAGTCAATGCTTTAAATTTTATTTTTTTGTAGCCGAGGTAGTTTAGAAAGTAAATTTCCCTAGGTCTCAGTGATTTAAAAGGCATTATTTATACTCATGGGGAAAAACATACAAGAGAACAGAAAAATCATAAGTTGGGCTAATTTTCTATATATATTAAAAAGAAAAATATTTTTTAATTATTAATTTGAAAGCGGCACACATTGTCATTTTTTCAACTTTGTATAAAGTCATTAAATTATTTTGGCCAATTATTTTTTGTCTCATCAATATCAAGAACTTTACATGTTGCATGTATCGATAAAGTCAAATATGTTTCTTTAATTAGTCTCTAAATTACATGTGTTAATTTCTCAGAAACTACTGCTAACAATTTTCGACACCAGAAAATAACTCACCCTATAAATTATAATCTCCATATTTGAGATACATTAACATCGTTCTTTTTGGTAGATCATTGTTATATACTAATGCAAAATTTTGTATGGAGATTATATGTCCCTAGCAAACCAACCAAACGACCCCTTAGAGCACAAACAAGGGTAGTCGTTCCATTGTTATCAAAATCATTGAAAGGAAAGGGGCAGGGATCACAGAATAATGACACGTGTCATGAAGCAAGTGGATATGGAGCCTCAATGTGGTACAGACATTTCTACCATCCACGTGTCCCTTCATTCTTTCTAACTCTTGGAATAACATGAGTTTACTCAATTTATTCACCTCATGCCTATCTGTGTTCCATTCTAAAGAGCCTCAATAAAATACAATGGGATTTATGTTATAAATATATTATATTATGGATGTTCATATTCCATTGTAAATAAGCTTCCTAAAGAAGCTTGTCTATATGGGACTCCGCCGTAAATATGTTTATCTATTTAGTACTCTATTGGAAATAAGCCTCCTGAAGAAGCTTATCACTTTGGTACCCGGTTATGGATAAACATTACCCCAGGTAGAAGATTATCCGTACCGGGTATAATATGTTTATCCTTTCAGTATCCGGTTATGGATAAACATTACCCCAGGTAGAAGATTATCCACAGCGGGTATAATGAGCTTATCCTTTCAATACTCCGTTATGGATAAACATTACTCTTAGTATAAGATTATCCATATCGGATATAGTAGCAGCTTACACACCAGCTTGTAGTAGCTTACACAGCAGCTTGCAGTAGCAGCTTACACAGCAGCTTATAGTAGCTTACACAGCAGGTTGTAGTAGCAGCTTACACAGCAGCTTGCAGTAGCAGCTTACACAGCAGCTTCCTTTCTTCTATAAATAGAAGAGTTTTCAGTTCATTATGTACATCAGTTTGAATTCGAATAATATATCAGTCTCTCTCTATACTTGTCTTTACATTACAGTCTTTATTTTATAACACGTTATCAGCACGAGACTCTGCCATCTCGAGCAAATATTTTGAAAGTATCTGAGGTAAGAACTTTCTTTTCCTAAATAATGTCAAATCTTTCTAAACTTGAATTTGTAGCCCTGGATATATCGGGCAAAAGCTATATGTCTTGGGTGCTTGATGCTGAAATTCATCTTGATGCGATGGGTCTGGCAGACACCATCAGTGATAAAAATCAGGCATCAAACCAAGACCGTGCCAAAGCAATGATATTCCTACGCCATCACCTTGATGAAGGCCTGAAAATGGAATATCTTACTGTTAAAGATCCAGTCATACTGTGGAATAATTTGAAAGATAGATATGACCACCTGAAGATGGTCGTTCTTCCACAGGCACGATATGATTGGACTCATCTAAGGCTACAAGATTTTAAATCTATCAGTGAGTATAATTCTGCTATGTTCAGAATTATTTCCCAATTAAAATTATGTGGTGATAATATTACTGATTATGATATGTTGGAGAAAACTTTCACCACTTTTCATGCCTCGAATATGCTCCTGCAGCAGCAATATCGAGAGATGGGATTTAAAAGGTATTCTGAACTTATCTCACATCTTCTTATAGCCGAGCAACATAATGGGCTATTAATGAAAAACCATGAAAGTCGACCTACTGGTTCTTGTCCATTCCCTGAAGTGAATGAGACAAACTTCCACCAAGCTAAACGTGGAAAAGGTCGTGGCCCCAGTCGTGGTCATGGCCGTGGTCGGGGAAGAAATCCCAATCATGGTAATAATAATGCACCAAAGAACCCTCCTCGCCACCAGCAGTGGAAAAGGAAGGAACAAAAGCATGAAGCGGTGCAAGCACCAAATGCAGAAAGTGCATGCTATAGATGTGGAGGAAAAGGGCACTGGTCACGTACCTGTCGTACGCCAAAGCACCTGGTTGAGCTTTATCAAGCCTCCTTAAAGAAGACAGAGAAAAATGCTGAAGCAAATTTTATCTCTGAAGATAATTTTGACTTCATGCATTTAGATGTAGCTGATTACTTTGCACTCCCAGAAGGAGAAACAAGTCATGTAATCGGTAGTGAATCTGTAGAAATATAAATATTTTAATTTTTGTTGTTTGTAATAGATAGTATGGTTATGTAATTGTTGTACATAAATAAAAGTTATGTTTTGATAATGATGTTTACTATAATATATTTTATTTATGTCATTTTGAAGAATATGGATAATCCTCAAATTATGTTTGGATCAAAGACAAATCATGAAGATATTTGTGTTATTGATAGTGGAACAACTCATGCCATATTCAGGGATCAGAAATACTTTTCTTATTTGCATAAGGAAAAAGCAAATGTTTCAACAATTTCTGGTAATATAAGTTTGATTGAAGGCTCCGGAAGAGCCATTATCTTTTTGTCTAAGGGAACAAAACTTATTATAGATAATGCATTATTCTCCTCCAAGTCCCGAAGAAACTTGTTGAGTTTTATAGATATCCGCCGAAATGGGTATCATGTTGAGACAATAAATGAAATGAATATGGAATATCTTTGTATTACAAAGAATATTTCTGGCCAGAAATGCATTGTAGAAAAGTTACCAACTTTATCTTCTGGCTTATACTATTCAAAAATTAGTACAGTTGAAGCACACTCTATCGTAAACCAGAAGTTTACAGATTCAAATACTTTTGTGCTTTGGCATGGCCGTTTGGGCCATCCTGGATCAATAATGATGAGACGAATTACTGAAAATTCGAGTGGGCATCCATTAAAGAACCTGAAGATTCTTACAAATGACGAATTTTCTTGTGATGCTTGTTATCAAGGCAAAATGATCACTAGACCATCACCAATGAAGGTTGGCATTGAATCCCCTGCTTTTTTAGAGCGTATACATGGGGATATATGTGGACCTATTCACCCACCAAGTGGGTTGTTTAGATATTTTATGGTCCTAATAGATGCATCTTCAAGATGGTCTCATGTGTGCCTACTATCATCTCGCAACCTAGCGTTTCAAAGCTATTAGCCCAAATAATTCGATTAAGGGCACAATTCCCAGATTATCCTATAAAGGCTATTCGCCTCGATAATGCTGGAGAATTCTCATCTCAAGCTTTTGATGATTATTGTTTATCAGTTGGGATAAAAGTTGAACATCCTGTAGCTTATGTTCATACTCAAAATGGCCTTGCAGAGTCATTTATTAAACGCCTGCAATTGATAGCAAGACCACTACTTATGAAAACAAAATTGCCCACTACTGTTTGGGGCCATGCTATCTTGCATGCAGCATCACTTATCCGTCTCAGACCGACACATTATAATAAATATTCTCCGTCACAATTAGTTTTTGGTCATGAACCAAATATTGCCCATTTACGAATTTTCGGATGTGCTGTATATGTGCCAGTAGCACCACCACAGCGCAGTAAGATGGGACCACAGAGAAGGATAGGAATATATGTTGGGTTTGAATCACCCTCTATTATTCGCTATCTTGAACCATTGACAGGAGATTTATTTACTGCTCGATTTGCAGATTGTCGGTTTGATGAAATAAATTTCCCACAATTAGGGGGAGAGAAAAAGGAAATCAAAAGAGAAATTGTGTGGAAAGTTTCATCATTATCTCACTTTGATCCACGTACCCCTATATGTAATCAGGAGGTCCAGAAGATCATCCATTTACAGAATATAGCAAATCAAATGCCAGACGCATTTACTGATTTGAAAAGGATAACTAAGTCACATATCCCTGCAGAGAATGTGCCTATCCGAATTGATGTTCCAGTAGGACCATCTACTAGCATGAGAGCTAGTGAACCTAAAGCACGCCTGAAGCGTGGTAGGCCTTTGGGTTCTAAGGATCGAAATCCTCGAAAAAGAAAATCGGCAAATGATCAAAATGATACCATGAAGGGATCTCCTGAAGAGACCCAAGATCTAATTAGTTCTGAGATTCCTGAAGAAATCAATGAACCCGAAGCTCATGTAAGTGAAGAACTTTTAATAAGTTCGACCGGTGATGGGATTAATTTAAATCGTTCTGAAATAGTGGTGGATAATATCTTTGCATATAATGTTGCACTTAATATTATGCAAGATAGTGAGGATCTTGAACCTCGATCTGTCGAAGAATGTCGACAAAGATCTGATTGGCCAAAATGGCAAGAGGCAATTCAATCGGAATTGAAGTCACTTGCTAAAAGAGAGGTATTTGGACCAGTAGTCCAAACACCTGCTGGTATAAAACCAGTTGGTCATAAATGGGTTTTTATGCGAAAAAGGAATGATAAAAATGAAGTTGAAAGATACAAAGCTCGCCTTGTTGCACAAGGATTCTCACAACGACCTGGAGTCGATTTTGATGAAACATATTCACCTGTTATGGATGCCATAACATTTCGATATCTCATCAGTTTAGCACTGCATGAAAAGCTTGAAATACATCTAATGGATGTAGTTACAGCTTATTTGTACGGTTCACTTGATAATGAAATTTATATGAAAATCCCTGAAGGATTTAAAATGCCTGAAGCGAATTCAAAATCTCAGAAAATTTATTCAATTAGATTACAAAGATCTTTATACGGTTTAAAGCAATCCGGGCGCATGTGGTATAATCGCCTTAGTGAATATTTGCTGAAAGAAGGTTACATAAATGATGTTATTTGTCCATGTATTTTTATAAAGAAAATGGCATCAGAATTTGTTATACTTGCTGTTTATGTTGATGACATAAATCTTGTTGGAACTCCAGAAGAGCTCCAAAAGGCAATTGAATATCTTAAGAAAGAATTTGAGATGAAAGATCTTGGAAAGACAAAACTTTGTCTTGGTCTGCAAATTGAACATTTAGCAAACGGGATCTTTATCCATCAATCTGCCTATACAGAAAGAGTCTTAAAACGCTTTTACATGGACAAAGCGCATCCATTGAGTACACCAATGGTTGTTCGATCACTTGAAGTGAATAAGGATTTGTTCCGACCTCCGGAAGAGGACGAGGAACTCCTTGGTCCCGAAGTACCCTATCTCAGTGCAATTGGTGCACTAATGTATCTTGCTAATGCTACAAGGCCTGACATAGCATTTTCGGTTAATTTACTAGCAAGATATAGTTCTTCTCCTACTCTGAGACATTGGAACGGGATTAAGCATATATTGCGCTATTTAAAGGGAACTCTTGATATGGGTTTGTTTTATGCTAACAAAGATAGTGCAGATCTTGTTGGTTATGCAGATGCAGGTTATTTATCTGATCCCCATAAAGCTCGATCTCAAACCGGGTACATATTTACATATGGAGGTACTATCATATCATGGCGCTCCACAAAGCAATCTATTGTTGCTACTTCTTCAAATCACGCTGAAATAATAGCTATTCATGAAGCAAGTAGGGAATGCGTATGGTTGAGATCAATAATTCATTTTATTCGAGAAAAATGTGGTTTGGAATGTGAGAAAAGACCCACAATTTTATACGAAGACAATGCTGCATGCATAGCCCAATTGAAGGGAGGATTTATAAAAGGAGATAGAACGAAGCACATTTCACCAAAATTGTTCTACACGCACGACCTTCAGAAAAATGGTGACATTGATGTGCAACAAATCCGTTCAAGTGATAATCCAGCAGATTTATTCACTAAATCTTTGCCAACTTCAACTTTTGAGAAGATGGTATACAAGATTGGAATGCGGAGACTCAAATATTTGAAACAAGGTTTTCATCAGGGGGAGTAAAATACGCGATGCACTCTTTTTCCCTTACAAAGGTTTTTTCCCATGGGGTTTTCCTTATAAGGTTTTTAATGAGGCGCCTAGCAATGCGTATTACTAAATATGTGTACTCTTTTTCCTTCACTAGGATTTTTTTCCCACGTGGTTTTTCCTAGTAAGGTTTTAATGAGGCACATTATCTTTTAATGAACATCCAAGGGGGAGTGTTATAAATATATATATTATATTATGGATGTTCATTTAGTACTCCGTTGTAAATAAGCTTCCTGAAGAAGCTTATCCATATGGGACTCCGCCGTAAATATATTTATCTATTTAGTACTCTATTGGAAATAAGCCTCCTGAAGAAGCTTATCACTTCGGTACCCGGTTATGGATAAACATTACCCCTGGTAGAAGATTATCCATACCAGGTATAATAAGTTTATCCTTTCAGTATCCGATTATGGATAAACATTACCCCCGGTAGAAGATTATCCATAGCGGGTATAATGAGCTTATCCTTTCAGTACTCCGTTATGGATAAACATTACTCTTAGTATAAGATTATCCATATCGGATATAGTAGCAGCTTACACACCAGCTTGTAGTAGCTTACACAGCAGCTTGGAGTAGCAGCTTACACAGCAGCTTATAGTAGCTTACACAGCAGGTTGTAGTAGCAGCTTACACAGCAGCTTGCAGTAGCAGCTTACACAGCAGCTTCCTTTCTTCTATAAATAGAAGAGTTTTCAGTTCATTATGTACATCAGTTTGAATTCGAATAATATATCAGTCTCTCTCTATACTTGTCTTTACATTACAGTCTTTATTTTATAACATGTTATCAGCACGAGACTCTGCCATCTCGAGCAAATATTTTGAAAGTATCTGAGGTAAGAACTTTCTTTTCCTAAATAATGTCAAATCTTTCTAAACTTGAATTTGTAGCCCTGGATATATCGGGCAAAAGCTATATGTCTTGGGTGCTTGATGCTGAAATTCATCTTGATGCGATGGGTCTAGCAGACACCATCAATGATAAAAATCAGGCATCAAACCAAGACCGTGCCAAAGAAATGATATTCCTACGCCATCACCTTGATGAGGGCCTGAAAATGGAATATCTTACTGTTAAAGATCCAGTCATACTGTGGAATAATTTGAAAGATAGATATGACCACCTGAAGATGGTCGTTCTTCCACAGGCACGTTATGATTGGACTCATCTAAGGCTACAAGATTTTAAATCTATCAGTGAGTATAATTCTGCTATGTTCAGAATTATTTTCTAATTGAAATTATGTGGTGATAATATTAATGATCATGATATGTTGGAGAAAACTTTTACCACTTTTCATGCCTCGAATATGCTCCTACAGCAGCAATATCGAGAGATGGAATTTAAAAGGTATTCTGAACTTATCTCACATCTTCTTGTAGCCGAGTAACATAATGGGCTATTAATGAAAAACCATGAAAGCCGACCTACTGGTTCTTGTCCATTCCCTGAAGTGAAGGAGACAAACTTCCACCAAGCTAGACGTGGAAGAGGTCGTGACCCCAGTCGTGGTCATGGTCGTGGTCGGGGAAGAAACTCTAATCATGGTAATAATAATCACCAAAGAACCCTCTTCGCCACCAGCAATGGAAAAGGAAGGAACAAAAGCATGAAGCGGTGCAAGCACCAAATGCAGAAAGTGCATGCTATAGATGTGGAGGAAAAGGGCACTGATCACGTACCTATCGTACGCCAAAACACCTGGTTGAGCTTTATCAAGCCTCCCTAAAGAAGACAGAGAAAAATGCTGAAGCAAATTTTATTTCTGAAGATAATTTAGACTTCATGCATTTGGATGTAGCTGATTACTTTGCACTCCCAGAAGGAGAAACAAGTCATGTAATCGGTGGTAAATCTGTAGAAATATAAATATTTTAATTTGTTATACATAAATAAAAATAAATAAAAATTATTCTTTGATAACGATGTTTACTATAATATATTTTATTTATGTCATTTTGAAAAATATGGATAATATTATTAGATCAACTTAAACTCTAGCAGAGTTTGCAAGAAATATCCAACTACCAGAAGTGGTTATATTTCTTATATCACATTGTAACTATATTTTGTTAACCACCAGAAGTGGTATATGCCTATGATCACTAGAAGTGATAATGTAGGCTTTCCGTGGTTACAATTGAAGATAAACTACATAAATATTCTCTATATTAAATGCACGCCTCGATTTACTCCTGAAGTAACAAATATTTTAAAAGAGGTTGAGGCATCACAATTTGATGTGATTAATGCGCATTCAGATAATTATGTTCGGTTTTCCTGAAGGATGAGAACTTTTGATAATAATAATCCATTCCCTGAAGTGAATGCGATAATATTAATAAATCTAGTAAATATGAACGCGTTCTTGATGTAAATATATTGCAATTCACCTCCAGAAGAGGTAATATAATTGAGAGAATATGTACTCAATATTTCGTATTTTAAATTTGCTCCCGAAGAAGTAATATAATTGAAATTGCCTCCTGAAGTAGGAAAATATTATGAAGAGGAGTTTTCTTGTGCTTAAACAATTGTTTATTTGATTGTGATTTTTTCTTATGATACCAGAAGTGTCTGAGCAATATTTAATAAAATGTATCAACAACTCCTGAAGAGCTAACTGTTTGCCTAGAAGACACGTGATACCAGTAGTGTCCGATAAATATTAGATTGTGGATAATAATTGAAGGCTCTCGAAGAGCTTATTTACAAATATGTCATTCATATTATATGATTATTGTCAAAATATATGTTGTAGTAAACGCGAAGTTTACTAAAATAAATGGCTATCATATGAGACTATAAATGATTGGAAGATTGAAAATCTTCATGTTTCCACAATCATAGGGGGGAAAATAATATGTATATGAGAAGTTACCCGCCTTATTCTTCAATTTGTACTACATCATGTATCACGGTAAACCAGAAGTTTACTAATACAAAAGTAG
>MU717366.1:4012-32987 GCA_026770625.1 Nicotiana glauca | reverse complement strand
TAAATTGCATATAGCAGCACTTGTATGCATCAGACCAACAATATATGATAAGTCCTCCCCTCATAATTGATTTAGGATCAGAAATAAAATATTTTACTATCTTTTGATGTGTAGCATATGATTAATTTCTCTACCACAATGCATAAAGATATGTTTCCCAAAGAAGATTGGGGATATATGGTAGTTTTTCTAACATCTGGGGAATGGAATAAACAGCTGAAAAATATGCTATATGAATCGAATTATCATTTATATGATCCTCACTTAGAAGATAATTCAAGTCAAATGCTAGAAGCGTTTGCTGATCCAAAATCAAATATTATATTTCAGCTGCAAATACTCCTATTAAAATTTAAAGTCCCTGAAGGATAGAGTTTACTGTACGCATGAAGTGTGGTAGACCAATCGGTTCCAAAGGTAACAATCCTTGAAAAGCTAATGATCAAAATGATCATAATGAGGAGGAAATGACTCTAGAAGAGCCCACGACATAACATTTCAAGGAACTCCAGAAGAAGCTGAGGTACCTGAAAATAAAGAAAGTGATGAGATCTCAACAAGTTATGCCGCTTAGGAACCGATACAAAATGAACGTCGACGATATATTTGATACAATATAGTGCACAATACTGTAACATATTGTGAGGATCAGACCAGTAGTCCAGACACCTGAAGATGTCATGCCATTTAAATATGAGTCATAACCTATATGAATCATTTGATTAAATCTCTATAAAGATCCCTGAAGGATTTAAAATGCCTGAAGCATATAGTTCAAAGTCTCGAGCAATGTACTCGATCAGATTATAAAGATCTTTGTACGGTTTAAATCAATCTGGGCGCAAGTGATATAATCTCCCCAGTGAATATTTGCTGATAGAAAGTTACATAAATGATGTTATTTGTCCATGTATTTTTATAAAGAAAATGGTATCAGAATTTGTTACACTTGTTGTTTACGTTGATGACATAAATCTTGTTGGAACTCCAGAAGAGCTCCAAAAGCAATTGAATATCTTAAGAAAGAATTTGAGATGAAAGATCTTGGAAAAATAAAATTTATCTTGGTCTGCAAATTAAATATTTAGCAGACGAGATCTCTATCTATCAATTTGCCTATACAGAAAGGGTCTTTAAACGATTTTACATGGATAAAGCGCACTTATTAAGTACACCAATGGGTATTCGATCACTTGAAGTGAATAAGGATCCGTTCCGAACTCCAGAAGAGGACGAGGAACTCCTTGGTCCTGAAATACTATATCTCAGTGCAATTTCTATGCACTTATGTATCTTGTTAATGCTAACAAAAGTGGTGCAAATCGTATTGGTTATGCAGATACAAGATTAGAATGCAGAGACTCAAATATTTGAAACAAGGTTTTCATCAGGGGGAGTAAAATACGCGATGCACTCTTTTTTTTCTTACTAAGGTTTTTTCCCACAGGGTTTTCCTTATAAGGTTTTTAATGAGGCACCTAGAAATGCGTATTACTAAATATGTGCACTCTTTTTCCTTCACTAGAATTTTTTCCCACGGGATTTTTCCTAGTAAGGTTTTAATGAGGCACACTATCTTTTAATGAACATCCAAGGGGGAGTGTTATAAATATATTATATTATGGATGTTCATACTCCGTTGTAAATAAGCTTCCTGAAGAAGCTTATCCATATGGGACTCCGCCGTAAATATGTTTATCTATTTAGTACTCTATTGGAAATAAGCCTCCTGAAGAAGCTTATCACTTCGGTACCCGGTTATGGATAAACATTACCCCGGTAGAAGATTATCCGTACCGGGTATAATATGTTTATCCTTTCAGTATCCGGTTATGGATAAACATTATTCCCGGTAGAAGATTATCCATAGCGGGTATAATGAGCTTATCCTTTCAATACTCCATTATGGATAAACATTACTCTTAGTATAAGATTATCCATATCGGATATAGTAGCAGCTTACACACCAGCTTGTAGTAGCTTACACAGCAGCTTGGGTAGCAGCTTATACATCGGCTTATAGTAGCTTACACAGCAGGTTGTAGTAGCAGCTTACACAACAGCTTGCAGTAACAGCTTACACAACAACTTCCTTTCCTCTATAAATAGAAGAGTTTTCAGTTCATTATGTAAATCAGTTTAAATCTGAATAATATATCAGTTTTTCTCTGTACTTGTCTTTACTTTTCAGTTTTTATTTTATAACAATTTAGTTGTTTTATTTGACTTTTTAAAATTTTCGCATGCGGTTCAGTATTCTTATTGGGCACGGAGTAATCTGAATCCGCACCGCATAAGACTCGTTAAAAAGGGAAACGCTCCCTTTAGAATTCATTTTCAATCTTAGGCTCGAATCAATATCTCTGATTACAAATGAATGGATCTTATCCATCTCATCATAATCACAAGAGACGCTTAGAGACAGACTTATATATGTACATAAAAGAGGAGTCACCATACCCCGTTAACCTCAAAAAAATTCCAAATATATATGTGTATATATTTAAAATGTTTATATATTTTGCTTGGAATCTTTAATAATATAAGGATTGAGCAGTCGGTTTATGTGGCCCAACTACCTTCAAATTTTGGGGCCTTTGGAGATGCTTATTTGATTAACAATGCAGAGGTGATGGAAGTGGAATTAATCACATATGAACAGCAGTCAAAGGGTATTTTCTTTTCCCTTATGAAAAATCAAGAGAAAACAGATAAAAATTCCCTATAAAAAGCGAACACTTACTAAGCTACACGTATAGCCTTTTTATGCATGTGATCATGAATTCTTAGTTCTTACTTCTTACTACCAAACAAAGCACAGTGGAACAGACAATTTGACATTACTATCAACAAATTCAGTCTCAAGTCTTATTCCATGGTGGAGAAGTGATAAGGCTCCACTATAAGCGTAATTAATTATCCTCCTTTAATTTTTAAAAACTTGTCCCCCTTTATTATAACACCAATTCTTGCCTTTTCTTCATTTTATTTTAGGGTCAACACAAATTATAGTATAGTTAGTCTATAAGTAATGCATAGTGTCATTATATTTCCTTCTCACTATTAATAAATAAACTGCACTTGGTTAATTTTATACATTTTTAATAAGGAATATTGCGGGTTAACTAGCACACAATCAATCACAATGCAAATAGAGAAGAAAAATCACACAAGGATTTAACGAGGTTCGGTTAAGGATTTAACGAGGTATGGCTAAGCCTAATCCTCGGGACAAAAGCAGAGAGAGTTTTTCACTATAAATGAGAAGAAAAACACATTACAATCTGTAGAATCCCCAACTATAACCCTTATATATAGATCCCAAAAGATCCCAAACCTATAAGAGAAAGGTTTCCCAATTTGACAAGGACAATAGCTTTTCCTTTCCCAAATCTATTAGGACAATGGGTTTTTCTAAACCTATAGGGATTATGGGTTTCCTAAAAATACAAAGAAATATTCAAGCCACAAATAACAAATCTTCCCCTTGGCTTGAATTCTCTTCATCAACAGGAACAACGTCTCTCTACCGTGCCCTCGGCCCTTGCAAGGGCTATATCCATTTCCACACACATCAACCAAGTCTAGGCAACACCTAAACTTATTAAGAGACTCAATCTCTTTAGCCATAACACTAATCCGTCGATTTGGTTCTATACTCGGAATAGCTTCTGGATAGCTATAACACTCAAACGCATCAACGGTCTCTGCAATCACCAAAGCAAATATCATAGCATTTGCATATCCAAGAAGATTCCCATTAACTACGTTTGCAAATCTTTGCGGACGGTTGATCACTCTCTTCTCTCTACTTATTGCAATGTTATATGGTGGTTGTTGCGCAGGTGCATCAACATTATCATCTTGATCGATAGTTTGCACCTCCTCCATTTCCTCGACTTTAGAACTACTGTGCTGAGCTAGTGGAGATTCAATTTCTAGCTCTATGCGGTCACTGACACCACAATCTATTTCTGCTATTGCCTTCTCCCTCTAACTATCTAATAAGGCAAATTCATTGAATGTTACATCCCTAATGATAATTATCCCTGTAGTCTTTTGATCTGTGCACCACAGCCTATAACCTTTCACTCCAGTTGCATACCCTAAAAATATGCACTTCCTTGCCCTCGGCTCAAGTGTTTCATCCCTCACATGAGCATAAGCAGGAAAACCAAATATCTTTAAATTTGAATAATCAACAGGAGAACCAGACCATACCTCAAAAGGAGTTTTGAACTCAATAGTTGTGGATGGAGATCTATTGACCAAATAACAAGCTGTATTGATTGGTTCAACCCAAAAATCTTTGCTAACACATGAGTGTGAAATCATGCTTCGTGCCCTATCACAAAGTGTTCTATTTATACGTTCTGCAACACCATTTTGTTGTGATGTTCCGACACAAGTGCGATGTCTCACTATGCCCTCCCTGCTACAGAAATTATCGAACTCGGTATTGCAATTTTCCAATCCATTGTCAGGTCGAAGACGCTTAACTTTTCTTTCCATCTGCCTCTCAACCATCGTCTTCCATTTAACAAATGTCGAAAATGCCTTATCTTTTGTTTTCAGAAAATACACACACACCATCCTTGAGTATCATTAATCAAAGTCATAAATTACCTGGCACCACTCTTGGAGGGAATTCTGTTTGGACCCCACAAGTTAGAGTGTATATAATCTAACTTGTATATGGTCTTGTGCTCGGCCTTCTTAATGAACTTTATCCTTTTCTGTTTTCCAAACACACAATGCTCATAAAAATTCAAAACTTAATTTTTATACCCATTTAGCAAATTCTTCTTACTCAACAAAGACAATCCATTATCAAATGCCACAACTAAGACTGATTCAGATCACTTTTCCTAGAAGCTACAACATCTTCCCCTTCAGCTACACTGGCCTGAAGATGATACAATTTAGAATGTAGTTTACCCTTCATGAGTACCATGAAGCCTTTACATACTTGAAGTATTTCATTCTCGGAGTGCAATTTATACCCTTGATCATCCAAAGTCAAAAGAGAAATCAAATTTCTCTTTATCCGAGGAACATGCCAACACTCAATGTTTCTGATAATTTCGCCGAACATTCTCAATTTGACGTTACCAACCCCCTCTACAGGTAATGGATTATCATCACCCATATAGACTGTCCCACTCATTTGCTTGTAAGTTGCAAACGAATTCTTGTGCGGACACATGTGAAAAGTAGCACCAGAATCAAGAACCTAAGAATTTTGCCCATGACTTGAAATCATACCACATACTTCCCCTACATAGTCACTATGATCAGAATTATTGCCAGTGTCAACAATATTTGCGGAATTATCTATTTTCTGCTTTCCTCTTTTCTCCTTCAGCTTAGGACAATCTTTCTTGTAGTGACCTTGCTCCCCGCACTCATCACAGTGTTGCTTCCTTGCTCTAGACATTGATCTGTCGGTTGACTTTTTCTCGTTAAAGTCCTTTTGTTGTGTTCTTCCTCTAATCACAAGAGCCTCGCCTTTAATTCCGCTGTCTGGAAAGTTCTTTTTCAACTCTTTAGATTTTAATGCATTACTAACATCTTCTAGTAAAATGCTGTCTTTCCCATATAGCAGCGTATCGACAAAAGAATCATAAGATGGTGATAAAGAACATAACACAATCAAGGCCTAATACTCACTCTCAATTCTGATATCCACATTCTCCAGGTCCATTATAATTGAATTAAATTCATCAATGTGAGTTTTAACATGTGTACCTTTATTCATACAGAGATTTTATAACCTCTTTTTCAGGTAGAGGTGGTTTGTTAGCGATTTCTTAGAATACAGATCTTCCAGCTTCTTCTATGTCGTTACTACAGAAGTTTCTTCAGCAATTTCCCGAAGAACGCTATCTGTAACGCTGATAAAGATCGCACTCAAATCCCTCTCCTTCAGGTCTGCCTTCTCTGTCTCCTTCATCTCTTCAAGAAAATCCTCATCAATTGCCTTCCATAACCCTAGTAACATCAGGGACGATTTCATCCTAATCTTCCATAGACTGAAACTAGAACCCCCGTCAAATTTCTCCAGTTCGTACTTTGTTGAAGATGATGAAGACATTTTAACCTTAGATTATATGTAGAAACACGAACCTTGCTCTGATACCAATTATTGCAGAATATCGTGGGTTAACTAGCACACAATCAACCACAAAGCAAATAGAGAAGCAAAATAAACCCAAGGATTTAACGAGGTTCGGCTAAGCCTAATCCTCGAGGCAAAAGAAAAGAGAGTTTTTCACTATGAATGAGAAGAAAAACATAATACAATCTGTAGAATTCCCAACTACAACCCTTATATATAGATCCCAAAAGGTCCCAAACCTATAAGAGAAAGGTTCCCAATTTGATAAGGACAATAAATTTTCCTTTCCCAAATCTATTAGGACAATGGGTTTTCCTAAACCTATAGGGATTATGGGTTTCCTAAAAATACGAAGAAATAATTCAAGCCACAAGGCTTGAATTCTCTTCATCAACATGAACAAATCTTTGGCTGTTGGGCTAAACGACCCAAAAATACTCTTACGATGGTGTGATATTGTCCGTTTTGGGCCAACCCGCACGGTTTTCCCCAAAAGGCCTCACACCATTAAGATACCCCTATACCTTATATGCACACTCCCAATCTTTTTAGCTACCAATGTGGGACTTTGTTCGCACAGCCAAAAATCTCCCCCTCGAACTAAGTTCCACGTGGCCCACTACCACAATTCACGGGTCTCCCCCCTCAAACTAAGTTCCATGTGGCCCATTGTCATGATCCACAGATAAATTTGCGAGATTCATTGTGTGCCACCCACATTTTTAGAGTATTATGGCAACCAAAGACAGCAACTAGCTTTTTCTTGCGTGTGTACTGCGCCGCACCATCACTTTGCCATCTCCATACTCGTCCCGCCGAATCTGGGCTCTGATAGTAGTTGTTAGGCTAAAATGGCCCAAAGATACTCTTAATATGGTGTGATATTGTCCTCTTCGGGCCAAGCCCGCACGATTTTCCCCAAAAAAGGCGTCAAACAATTAAGAGATCCTTACACCTTATATGAAGACTCCCAATCTTTTCAGCTACCAGTATGGGACTTTGTTCGCACGTGGTGTCACAACATTCACGAACCATCTATGATTTCTACATACAATGTTTGAAAGGAAGAACACCGTCTGTCTCGGATACAAATGATAACAAAACAAATAGTAGATAGATGAGACATCGGGCCTACGAACGCCAGCAGGACTACCTCGGAATCTCGACGGACTGAAGGATGGCTCCCTACTGCTACTGACCAAATGCTGCTCCAGTATCTGCACATAAGTGCAGAGTGTAGCATCAGTACAACCGACCCCATGTGCTGGTAAGTGTCTGGCCTAAGCCCAGCGAGGTAGTGACGAGGCTAGGACCAGACTCCAGATAAAACCGTGCAGTTATATAATATATGGCGGAAAAATAAACAGGAAATAACAGTTTAAAAGGGATGGGGTACATGCTTTGGGGAAACATATCAATCTTGCATAAACTGAGTAGAAATATGAAAGGACAACACAATATCTACAACAACACAATGACTCTACTGTTGCGGCGCGCAACCCGATCCCTTATCATTCAATACTGTCGCGGCATGAAACTTGATCCATACATATATAGCTGTTGCGGCGTGCAATCCGATCCAATATAATATATGTCGCGACGTACAACCCGATACAACATATCATTGTTGCGGCGTGCAACCCGATCCATATAATATAATGTTGCGACGTGCAACCCGATCCATGTATAAAAATGTTGAGGCGAGCAACCCGTTCCAATATACAATCAACAATAATCATAATAACCGTCCCGACAAGGAATCAACAATAAGCTACACTATCCTGGAAAGGGAACTTCACAGTACAAATATCTACGTCCTAGCAAGGGAAAATCAGCTATTACCACTCTTAACCCAACTCCTACTCATCTCAGTTATCACCATATCTCAATCATAAGTAGATTCCACGAACATAAACTAAGTCTTTGCTCTATATCAAGGATTTACCCACTATTGCAACCATAGTATCATTCAAGAATACAACAAGTATCAATTTAAGACTCACGGTCATGCTCGACACCAATGTATAGATACTCGTCACCATGCCTATACGTCGTACAACAAGAAGCAAATAACAAATAAGACTCAACTCCTAATCCCTCAAGCTAAGGTTAGACCGAATACTTACCTCAAACTTCCACGGCCAACTCAAGCCTCAAACACCGCCTTTCCTTTTGAATTTGGCTCCAACATAATCGTATCTATACATAATCGACTTAATAACATCAATAAATGGTAAACAATCCAATTCCAATGCTCAATTATAGCTTTTTAATTATTCTTCCCAAAAACACAAAAATTGACCCGGGCCCGCTTGGTCAAAACACGAGGTTCGGACCAAAACCTGATCACCCCTTCACCCACGAGCCCGAATATATCATTTGTTTTGAAATCTGGCCCCAAAACAAGGTCAAATTCCCAAATAATCAAAAAGCCCTAGCTCTACCCAATTCCCCAATTTTCTACCATTAAAACCCTAGGATTATTGATAAAACTTGATGAAAAACCTTAGATAGTTGAAAGAAATCAGTTAATGAATACTTACTTGTGATTTGGGAAGAAAATCTCTTGAGAAAATCGCCCTAGTTCTACTATTTTTATGAAAGTTTGAAACAAAAATCGTTGAAGTTATGTTTTTAAAAGACTCACTGCCCGACTTCCGCATCTGCGGCTTGTAGGTCGCATCTGCGCAACCGCACGTGCAAAAAAAGAGGACCTCTTCTGCCGAAATGCCTTGGCCCATTGGGGCCGCATCTGCGAGGGATAAATCCATTCCTGCGGAACCGCTTGCGCGGAATTTTACATTTCTTGCACCTGCGTGTCCGCATCCGCGGCCCAAGAATCGCAGGTGCAGTACACGAGAACTGGTGCAACAGCAGAACTTTCCTAAGTTTAAACACACTAGAACCTGCCCGAAACTCACCCGAGCCCTCGGGGCTCCAAACCAAACACGCGTACTAACCCAAAATCATCATATGAACTTATCCGTGCAATCAAATCTCCAAAATAACCTCTCAAACAACGAATTAAACCTCAAAATCAAAGAATTTTTCTCAAACTTCCTAAAGCATCAACTTTTGCAATTTAGGTCCGAATCACTTCAAATGACATCCATTTCTCACCAAATTTCACATAATCATCTTAATTCATATATAAGCCCTGTACCAGGTGCCAGAACCAAACTACGGGCCCGATAATATCATGTTCTAATCAAATTTCATTTCAAATTCCTTTAAACAATTTCAAAAAATAATTTTCTTTAAAAATTCATTTCTCGGGCTTGGGACTTCTGAATTCGATTTCGGGCATACTCCCAAGTCCCATATTTTCCTACGGACCCTATGGGACCATCGAATCACGGGTTCGGGTCCGTTTAACCAAAACGTTGACTGAAGTCAAATGAACTCATTTTATAGCCAAATTTTATCATTTTTCAAAAATATTCATACTTAAGCTTTCTTGTTACGCGCCCGGACTGCGGACGCAAATCAAGGTGACTCTTAATGAGGTTTTCAAGGCTTCGGAACACATAATTTAATTTAAAAACAAGTGATGACCTTTTGGGTCATCACATTCTCCACCTCTAAAACAAATATTCGTCCTCGAACGGACATAAGAAGGAAGTACCTGAGTCAAGAAAAAGATGGGGATAACGGCTCCGCATATCGGACTCGGACTCCCAAGTCGATGCCTTAGCAGGCTGACTTCTCCACTGAACACGAACAGAAGGAAAACTCTTCGACCTCAACTGACGAACCTGTCGGTCTAGAATAGCCACCGGCTCCTCCTCGTAAAACAAGTCCTTGTCCAACTGGACAGTGCTGAAATCTAACACATGGGATGGATCGTCGTGATACTTCTAAAGCATGGACACATGAAACACTGGATGCACAACTGATAAGCTCGGTGGCGATGCAATTCTATAAGCCACCTCTCCCACTCGATAAAGAATCTCAAACGGATCAATGAACCTAGGGCTAAGCTTGGCATTCTTCCTGACCTTGTCAAAGGCCTCCTGAACCAGATCCGTGCCCAACAACCGAGCCTCTCCCGGCTCAAACCATCCAACTGGAGACTGACACCGCCAACTATATAAAGCCTTATACGGAGCCATCTGGATGCTCGACTGGTAGCTGTTGTTGTAGGAAAACTCTGATAAAGGAAAAAACTAATCCCACGAACCTCCAAAATCAAAGACACAAGCTCGGAGCATATCCTCCAAAATCTAAATAGTCCGCTAGGAATGCACGTCCGTCTGAGGATGAAATGCTGTGCTCAACTCAACCCGTGTGCCCAACTCTCGCTGAATTGCTCTCCAGAAACGCGAGGTAAATTGCGTACCCCTGTCCGAAATGATAGATACGGACACATCATGAAGGCGAACAATCTCCCGAATGTAGATCTCAGCTAACCTCTCAGAAGAATAGGAGACTGCCATAGGAATGAAATGTGCTGACTTGTTCAACCTATCAACAATGACCCATATTATGTCGAACTTCTTCTGAGTCTGCGAAAGTCCAACAACGAAATCCATAGTGATTCGCTCCCACTTCCACTCGGGAAGCTCAATCCTCTGAAATAAACCACCAGGCCTCTGATGCTCGTACTTAACTTGCTGACAATTCAAAAACTGAGCCACATATGCAACGATATCCTTCTTCATACTCCGCCACCAATAATACAGCCGCAAATCGTGGTACATTTTTGTGGCGCCCAGATGGATAGAATACCAGGAGCTATGGGCCTCCTTTAAATTCAACTCTCAGAGCCCATCCACATTAGGCACACAAACTCGACCCTACAATATCAAAACTCCATAATCATCTAAGGTAAGCTGCTTGGCACCTTCGCGCTACACCATTTCTCTAAGGACACACAAATGGGGATCATCATACTGCCGATCACGGATATGCTCCAATAATGAAGAACAAATGACCATGCAAGCTAACACACGACTAGGCTTAGAGACATCCATTCTCACGAACTGATTGGCCAAATCCTGAACATTCAAGGCAAGCGGTCTTTACCGACCGGAGTATAAGCATGACTGCCCATACTGGCTGACTTCCTACTCAAAGCATCGGCCACCACATTGGCCTTTCCTAGATGATATAAGATGGTGATATCATAATCTTTCAACAACTCAAACCACCTCCTCTGTCTCAAATTCAACTCTTTTTGCTTGAACAAATACTGAATACTCTTGTGATTTGTGAATACCTCAAATGCCACACCATATAGGTAATGCCTCCAAATCTTTAATGCGTGAACTATGGATGCCAACTCCAAATCATGAACCGGATAGTTCTTCTCGTGAATCTTCAACTGCCACGAAACATAGGCAATGGCCTTGCCATCATGCATTAACATTGCATCCCAATACGGGAAGCATCACAATACACTGTATAAGGCCCTGAACTTGTGGACAAAACCAACACCGGTGTTGTAGTCAGAGCTATCTTGAGCTTCGGAAAGCTCGCCTCACACTCATCTGACCATCTGAACTGGGCACCCTTCTGGGTCAACCTGGTCATCGGGGCTGCAATAGATGAAAACCCCTCCATGAACTGACGATAGTAGCTTGCCAATCCCAAGAAACTCCAAATATCTGTAGCTGATGCTAGTCTAGGCCAATTCTTGACTGCCTCAATCTTCTTTGGATCAACCTAAATACCCTCTCCGGATACAACATGACCCATAAATGCAACTGAACTCAACCAGAACTCACACTTCGAGAACTTTGCATATAACTGACTATCCCTCAGAGTCTAAAGAACCACTCTAAGGTGCTGCTCGTGCTCCTCCTGGCTGCGGGAATATATCAATATATCATCAATGAAGACTATCATGAATGAATCCAAATAAAGCCTGGACACTTGGTTCATCAAATCCATAAAAGTTGTTGGGGCATTTGTTAACCCGAATGACATAACCAAGAACTTATAATGCCCGTACCGAGTGCGAAAAGCTGTGTTAGGGACATCGGATGCCCTAATACTCAACTGATGGTAGCCATATCTCAAGTTAATCTTTGAAAATACCTTGGCACCCAGAAGCTGATCGAACAAATCATCAATCCTCGACAACGGATACTTATTCTTGATTGTTACCTTGTTCAATTGTCGCTAATCAATACACATTCTCATTGACCCATCCTTCTTTTTAACAAACAACACAGGCACACCCCAAGAAGAAACACTGGGTCTAATGAAACCCTTCTCAAGCAAATCTTGCAATTGTTCTTTTAATTCTTTCAACTCAGGCGGGGCCATGTGATACGGTGGGATAGAAATGGGTTGAGTGCCCGGAGCCAAATCAATGAAAAATTCAATATCCCTATCGGGTGGCATACCCGACAGGTCTAAAGGAAATACCTTAGGAAACTTTCGAACAACGGGCACAGAATTAATAGAAGGGACCTCAGTACTAGAATCACAAACATATGCCAAATAGGCCAAACACCCCTTCTCGACCATGCGTTGAGCCTTCACATACGAGATAACACTGCGGGTAGAATGACCAGAAGTACCTCTCCACTCTAAACGAGGTAGACCCGGTAAGGCTAAAGTCACAATCTTGGCATGACAGTCCAAGCTAGCATGGTAAGGTGATAACCAGTCCATACCTAATATGACATCAAAATCGACCATGTCCAGAAGCAACAAATCTACTCGAGTCTCAAGACCCTGAATCACAACTACATAAGAACGATGGACTCTATCTACCATAATAGAATCACCCACCGGTGTAGACACATAAATGGGAACATTTAATTAATGACTATGCATAACCAGATACGGTGCAAAATAAGATGACACATACGAGTATGTAGACCCTGGATCAAATAACACTTAAGCATCTCTATCATAAACCAGAACAGTACCTGTGATAACCATATTTGAAGCCTCAGCCTCGGGCCTGGCTGGAAGAGAATAACATCGGGGCTGCACCCCACAACCCTGGACTACATCTCTGGGATGGCCTGCAGCTGGATGGCCTCCACCTCTAGCGGTATGAGCTCCACCTCTAAACCCTCTACCTCCACCTCTAGCACCTCTATCCCCACCTTTATCTGGCTGGGCGGTCTATGGAACACCTGGTGCCTGAACCATAACACAGGAACCCTGTTGCTATGACTTAGTACCCACCAACCTCGGGCAAGCCCTCCGGATATGACCATACTTACCACACTCATAAATTCTACTTGAATGCTACGGCTAAGGAAACTAAGACTTACCCTAGCGACCTGAATGACCACCTCGAAAACTCTGGGTCGGTGGTGCACTGATAGGAGCTGGTGGTGCACTATAGGGCTGCTGATCAGAACACTGCATCTAAGGACCACGGCTACCTAAAGCACCATGAGAAACCTGAAGAGCTGACTGAAAGGGTCTAGGAGGATGACCTCTACTATATGAATATCTGCCTCCAGACGAGGCACCACTGAATCTACTTGAATGACAGGGCCTCTTATCTGCTCCATGACCATCCTCTGTGATAGTACCATCTCAACTCTCCAAGCCATATTGGCCGCCTCTTGGAATGATATCTCACTCCTAGTCTCTCTAGCCATCTGGAGATGAATTGGCTGAATGAGTCCATCAATAAACCGTCTCACTCTCTCCCTCTCACTGGGGAGTATAATAATGGCATGGCGAGCCAAATCTATGAATCTAGTATCATACTAGGTGACAGTCATGGATCCCTACTGGAGGCGCTCGAACTGCCTCCGATAGGCCTCTCACTGTGTAATAAGGAGAAACTTCTCCAAAGATAGCTGTGTGAACTGCTCCCAGGTCAAGGCTGGTGATCTTGCTGGTCTATCTAAGCAACAATCCCTCTACCAAGTCTTGGCGGATCCAGACAAGCAAAATTGGCAAAATCGACCCCGTTGGTCTCAACTATCCCCATGTTCTGAAGGACCTCGTGACAAATGTCTAGATAATCCTGGGGATCCTCAGTAGATGCACCTCTGAAAGTAGTAGTGAAGAGCTTGGTGAACCTGTCGAGTCTCCACAAAGCATCGGTAGACATGGCAACACCATCACCGGTCTGAGCCACCACACCCGGCTAAACCATTCCAACTGGCTGAGCTGTTGTAGTTTGAAATTGGAGAGCTACCTTCTCCGGAGTACGAGTAGCAGGAGTCTGGGCTCCTCCTCTAGCCTGGGAGACGGCTAGTGCTACAGGAAGTAAACCTGCCCTGGTGACACTCTCCATAAGGCCCACAAGACGGACTAGAGCGTCCTGAAGAATTGGGGTAGCAATAAACCCCTATGGGACTTGAGCTGGGCCCACCGGAACTGCTGGGGCTGGAACCTCATCATTAAAATCAACCTGAGGCTCCTCTACGGGTGCTATTGCCTTGGGCTGAGCTCTACCCCTGCCTCGTCCTCTAGCACGGCCTAGGCCTCTTCCCATAGTGGAAGCTACTGTTGGGGGCTTGGGCTGCTGATGCGGAAGTGCGTGTTCTCTCCATCTGCGAAAGAACATATAGAAATTCAATTAGCATTGAGAAACCAAACCGTACGACAAGAAAGAACAAATGTGAAATTTTTCCTAACTCTGTAGCCTCAGGGGATAAATACAGGCGTCTTCGTACCGATCCCTCAAACTCTACTAAGCTTTTCTGTGAATTGTGAGACCTATATAACCTAAAGCTCTGATACCAACTTGTCACGATCCGAATTTCCCATCCTCGGGAGTCGTGATAGCGCCTACTCGTAGAAGCTAGGCAACCCATGAACTTAGAAATCATTAACTCTTTTGTTTTAATACTTTTTATAAATCATATTAACAAGTGATAAACGTTTAAATAACAACGGAAAATGAGATTAAGCGGAAGACTTAGATAAGTATAAAACCAAAATAATACGAAAATAGACATATGCCTCTACCCAGAAACTGGTGTCGCAACATTCATGGACTATCTATGAGTTCTAAAACAATGCTTGAAAGGAAGAACACCGCCTGTCTCAGATACAAATGATAACAGAACAAGTAACAGATAGATGAGATGCCGGGCCTGCGAACACCAGCAGGACTACCTCGGAATCCCAATGGACTGAAGGTTGGTTCCCCTACTATTGCTGACCAAATGCTGCTCTGGTATCTGCGCTTAAGTACAGAGTGTAGCATCAACATAACCGACCTCATGTTCTAGTAAGTGTCTGGCCTAACCCCGGCAAGGTAGTGACGAGGCTAGGACCAGACTCCAGATAAACCTATGCAGGTATATAATATATGGCGAAAAAATAAATAGGAAATAGCAGTTTAAAGGGAGGGGGTACATGCTTCGGGGAAACATATCAATCTAGCAGAAACTGAGTAGAAATATGAAAGGACAACACAGTATCTACAACAATACAATGATACTATTGTTGCAACGCGCAACCTGATCCCTTATCATTTAACACTGTTACGTTGTGCAACCCGATCCATACATATATTTGTTGCGGCGTGCAACCCGATCTAACATATCATTGTTGCGGCGTGCAACCCGATCCATATAATATAATTTTGTGGCATACAACTCGATCCATATATAAAAATATTGCAGCACGCAACCCGTTCCAAATAAACAGTCAACAATAATCATTATAACCGTCTCGGCATGGGATCAACAATAAGCTACACTATCCCGGCATGGGAACTCAACAGTACAAGTATCTACGTCCCGGCAATGGAGAATCAACTATAACCAATCTTAACTCAACTCCTACTCATCTCAGTTATCACCATATCTCAATCATAAGTAGATTCCACGAACATAAACTAAGTCTTTGCTCAATATCAAGGATTTACCCACTATTGCAACCATAGTATCATTCAAGAATACAACAAGTATCAATTTAAGACTCACGTTCATGCTCAATACCAACATATAGATACTCGTCACCATGCCTATACGTTGTATTCAACAAGAAGCAAATTATAAATAAGACTCAACTCCTAATCCCTCAAGCTAAGGTTAGACCGAACACTTACCTTAAACTTCCACGGCCAACTCAAGCCTCAAACACCGCCTTTCCTTTCGAATTTGGCTCAAACACAATCGTATCTATACATAATCGACTTAATAGCATCTATAAATGCTAAACAATCCAATTCCAATGCTCAATTATAGTTTTTTAATCATTCTTCCCAAAAACCCAAAAACTGACCCCATGCCGCTTGGTCAATATACGAGGTTCGGACCAAAACCCGATCACCCATTCACCCACGAGCCCGAATATATCATTTGTTTTGAAATCCGACCCCAAAACGAGGTCAAATTCCCAAATAATCAAAAGGCCCTAGCTCTAACCAATTACCCAATTTTCTACCATTAAAACCCTAGGATTATTGATCAAAGATGATGAAAAACATTAGATAGTTGAAAGAAATCAGTTAATGAATACTTACTTGTGATTTGGGAAGAAAATCTCTTGAGAAAATCGCTCTAGTTCTCCTATTTTTATGAAAGTTTGAAAGAAAAATCATTAAAGTTATGTTTTCAAAAGATTCACTGCCCGACTTCCGCATCTGCGGCTTGTGGGTCGCATCTGCGCAACCGCACGTGCGAAAAAAGAGGACCGCTTCTGCGAAAATGACTTGGCCCACTGGGGCCACATCTGTGAGGGATAAATCCGCTCTTGCGGAACTGTTTGTGTGGAATTTTGCCCGCATCTGTGAAGGCTTTAGCCCCTGCGATGCGTTTCTCGCACCGGCGTGTCCGGCCTAAGAACCGCAGGTGCGGTTACACCAAAACTTGTGCAACAACAGAATTTTCCTAACTTTTAACACCCCAAAACCAACCAGAAACTGACCCAAGCCCTTGGGGATCCAAACCAAAACTTGCGTAGTAACCCAAAATCATCATATGAACTTATCCGTGCGATCAAATTGCCAAAATAACCTCTCAAACAACGAATTAAACCTCAAAATCAAAGAATTTTTCTCAAACTTCATAAAGCATCAACTTTTGCAATTTAGGTCCGAATCACGTCAAATGACATCCGTTTCTCACCAAATTTCACATAATAATCTTAAATCATATATAAGCCCTGCATCAGGCACGAAACCAAAATACGGGCCCGATACCATCATGTTCTAATCAAATTGCATTTCAAATTCCTTCAAATAATTTCAGAAAATAATTTTCTTTAAATATTCATTTTCCGGGCTTGGGATATCGGAATTCGATTGCGGGTATACACCTAAGTCCCATATTTTTCTACGGACCCTCTGGGACTGTCAAATCACGAGTCCGGATCCTTTTACCCAAAATATTGACCGAAGTCAAATGAACTCATTTTATAGCCAAATTTTATCATTTTCACAAATTTTCATACTTAAACTTTCCGGTTTCGCGTCCGGGCTGCGTAAAAAAATTAAGGTAACTCTAAATGAGATTTTCAAGGCCTCGGAATACAGAATTCAATTTAAAAATAAGTGATGACCTTTTGGGTCATCACATAGTAATAAATTTTAGCCTTATAACATTCTAATTATTTGTTGCATCATAATCATGTCAAAAGAAAATAAAAAAAGGTAAATATCCCAACAACTTTTAGCCCCCCCCCCCCCATAAGTCATTTTAATTATATTATTATATCCACTTTTTCCCCTTTTTGTTGTTTAAAAATAATTTTGCAATAGTATTACAATTAAAAAAATGAAATATAAGTATATCTAATTCTTGTAAACAGAGAAGAAGTCCTCACTTTCACGATAATGTTCTTGGCTACCAATAGGACCACAAATCAATCTCCAATGATTACTATTTTTTGGAAAAAAGAAGAAGACATATGTGGTTATTGTTTGACTAAAAAATTATCGAACACTTTCTGAGCAAATCAATAAAAAGAAATGAAGGGGTAAATCGTAATCGGAAATAATAACACCCTAGGATATTCTTGATAACTAGTTTTAGCGCAATAATAGTATATGAGAGAGAGAGATAGAGAGATGATAGAGAGCTTGCATATATTGAAAATCTGCCCTTTACAATGCATGGATCCCCTTTATATAGTAGGGGATCCTTCTTTAAATATTAAAGGACATAGACCAAGTACAGGCTATAGAGGGGCCGACGAGATTATGGAGTCGTTCCTCCCACTACCCCTGAGTCGTCCTTCTGTCTCGACTTGCGCATGTTAAGCAGTTAGTCGTAATGTCTTAGGGACGTGGTCAGTCAAATTCGACCCCATACAGTTAGTCCCTCCGTTCATCGCGGTCGCAGCGAGATGCGTCCTCAATGGGCGGAATTGGTGCCCTCGTTCAGGGAGAGTTTGATTTTGTCCAAAAATTATGATGTGACAGGTAGGAGACAACAACCGTAACTGTCAGAGCGCCGAAATGAAATACCTTTCCTTTGTGTGATGTCAGTACTCGCATTCATCATCATTGCGCGTATTCTCAAGGCAGTGAAACAGAAACTCTGGTGCTTGGTTTCCCGCACCGATTCAAAGTCGTCGAAGTAGTATCCGTCGTAGTCGAACGAGGTCGTACCCGATGTTGATGGCCTTAGCCATTAGGATGTTGCTTCTACTGTCATTGAAGTAGTATCCGTCGTGGTCGAACGAGGTCGGACCCGATGTCAATGGCCTTAGCCATTAGGATGTTGCTTTGACTGTCATCGAAGTAGTGTCCATTGTAGTCGAACGATGTCGAACCCGATGTTGATTTCCTTAGACATTAGGATGTTGCTTCGATTGTCGTCGAAGTAGTATCCGTCGTAGTTGAAAGAGGTCGAACCCGATGTTGATGGCCTTAGCCATTAGGATATTGCTTCGACTGTCATTGAAATAGTATCCGTCGTAGTCGAACGAGGTCGAACCTGATGTTGATGGCCTTAGCCATTAGGATGTTGCTTCGACTGTCGTGGAAGTAGTATCCATCATAGTCGAACGAGGTCGAACCCGATGTCGATGTCCTTAGCCATTAGGATGTTGCTTCGACCATCCCAGTTGGTTCTCAACTTTCCCTTATTCTGGTATTTCGATGCTAGTGTTTTGGCTTTTAGGATGTAATCACCGACTTTGAGTGATCTCACTTTGGCTCTCTTGTTGTAGTATCTTTCTGCTTGCTGCTTTTGGGCTATCATTCTTACATGGGCCATGTCTCTTCATTTTTCAGCTTCGTCTAGATATTAGAATCTACTTTCGTCGTTGTCTTCCCGCTGATATGGGAATATCTCAGACTTGGTTCTTCGACCTCGATTGGTATGACCGCATCGGTCCCATAGAATAGTGAGTACGACATTTTTCCTGTGCTGGACTTGGGCGTGGTTCAGTATGCCCATAACACTTCAGGTAGTAACTCGGGCCATATCCTTTTAGCTTTCTCGAGCTTCTTTTTCAATATGTTCAATATCATTTTGTTGGAAGATTCGGCTTGGCCTTCGGCGACGGGATGATACGGAGTAGAGAGTATCTGCCTGATGTGCCATTTCTCGAAGAACTCGGTCGTTTTCCTACCAATGAACTGGGGCCCGTTGTCACAACTGATTTCTTTGGGGATGCCGAAGTGGCATATGATATTTTTCCATATAAAGGCGATGACTTCTTACTCGCGTATTTGTGCATACACACCTGCTTCCACCCATTTGGAAAAATAGTCAGTTAAAACTAAGAGAAAGCGTACCTTTCGTCGTCATGCTGGCCGAGGGCCGATTATATCCATTCCCCACTTTATGAAGGGCCAGGGCGAGGTGACTGAATAGAGGAGCTCTCCTGCTTGGTGTATCATGGGGGCGTACTTTTGGCACTGTTCGCATCTCCGGACATAATCTACTACCTTTTTTTTCATAGTAGGCCAGTAATAACTGGCGTGGATGAGGCATCAGATGAGGGCGCAATTTCCTGTATGGGTGCCACAGTTGCCCTCGTGCACCTCTTCTTACACTTATCTTGTCTGATGTGTTCCGAGGCACTTAGCGAGAGGACCACCAAACGTTCTTTTGTAGAGTTCGTGATTTACCAGGCTGTATCGGGTGGCTTGCACCCGGAGCTTCTTGGCTTCTTTTTTGTCGTGTGGGAGAGTTCCGTCCTGCAGATAAGATACAAGCCGGTTGCGCCAATCCCAAGTTAATTTTAGAGAGAGTACCTCGACATGGTCGACGGCTGAATGGAGTAAGGTAACCACATTTTCTCTGTTGATGTTCTTGGTGGCCGCGGCTAGCTTTGCTAGACCATCTGCTTCGACGTTTTGTGCCCTGGGATTTGCTCGACTCGACATTCGTCAAACTCAGACATAAATTTATGGATTTCTGATTGGTATTTTTGTAGCCTTTTCTCCTTGATTTGGTAAGTCCCGGTGACTTGATTTACGATGTGTTGAGACTCGCAGTGGAGGATGAGTCGACTTGCCCCGTATTTGATGGCCAATTTCATACCTGCAATCGCAGCTTCATACTCGGTCTCATTGTTAGTCATGTCGGTACATCATATGGAATGGCAAATTATTTTGCCCGTGGGGACTTCGAGGATGAGTCCCAATCTCGATCCCAAGGCATTCGCAGTGCTGTCGGTGTTGAGAGTCCAGATGTCAGTGTGGGCAGAGTCGCGGAGGGCCTCTTTTTCCACCTCCGGCAACATCCCTGTACTGAAGTCCGCGACAAAGTCTACAAGTACCTACGACTTGATTGCGGTTCTTGGGTGGTAGGTTATGTCATGCTCGCTGAGCTCTATGGCCTATTTGGCGAGCCTGCCCGAGAGTTCGGGTTTATGCAGGATGCCTCTTAAGGGGAAGGTTGTTATTACCTTTGTGGGATGGCATTGAAAATAGGGTCTGAGCTTTCGTGAAGCTACGACCAGTGCTAGAGCCAGTTTTTTTAGGTGCGGGTACTTCACCTCGACATCTATCAAAGTTTTGTTGATGTCATAAATAGGGGATTGAGTACCTTTGTTTTCACGGACTAACAACACTGATGGCAACTTCGGATACAACCAAGTATACAAGTAGATCCTCTGGCAAAATTTGCCCTTCCTTTATCGGTAAGCAGCTCCTTCAGGTATCCCTGGTTCAACATTCTGACTACCTCTTGTCGTAGACCTATGCAGTCTTCGGTCTTGTGTCCTCTTTCCTGAAAGAATTCTCATAGGGCATTCGACCTCCTTGCACTAGGATCTGATTTCATTTTTTACGGCCACTGTACCTTCGTGTCCAACTTCTAGCACTAGGATCTGATTTCATTTTTTGCGGCCACTGCACCTTCGTGCCCAGCTTCTCCAGTGCATACACTATTTCTGAAGGAGAGACACAAAAGTTATGAGCAGATAATAATGGGGGCATACCTCTTTCATTTCAAAGTGGGGCGGCATGTCGCTGCACGACATTAGGATGCCTTGGAGGAGGCAGATTGGGAGTTCTAACGTATGGCTGATGCCTTTCTCTGTTGAAGCGTGGGAGTTGTTCCCGTCGCCCGTTGTTGCGTTGATCCCTCCTTACCTTTGATTGTACTGACGTTAGTTGTTGGGTTGGACCATCAAGATCTTCTTCGTCCGCTCTTACTTCGGCACAGTAGGCATTATGAATCTCTTCCCACGTGGTGGGGTGATACTTTATGAGTCGGTTGAGTAGCTTCTTAGTTGCTTTTGATCCATCTCTGTTCAACCCATTTTGGAAATCTGTGACTGCCATTCCTTCTGATATGTTTGGAAGTCCCATTCTTACCCTGTTGAATCGGGCCAGGAAGTCCCTAAGTCTTTCACCCGTTGTTTGCCTGATGGCGAAGATGTCGTTGACCCTAGCTTCGGCCTTCTTTGCTCCTGCATGAGCAGTGGTGAATTTTTCTGCCATTTCTTCGAACGTTGATATTGATCTAGCTGGTAGTTGAGTGTACCAAGTTAACACCCCTTCTGTCAAAGTTTCACCAAACGTTTTCAGCAGCACGTACGACATTTGTTCTTTTGATAGGTCATTGCCTTTTACGGCGGTCACATAATGAATCAGATAGTCTTCCAGATCCGTGGTCCGATCATATATTTTCAAGTATGGTGGCATCTTGAAGGTTTTTGGGATTGGGTGAGGGGCGGCTTCCTCACTATACAGTTACTCTACAAACTGTTACACATCGCATTTCGGCAGTACCTTAGGGGCGCCAGGTATCTTTTCTACCCTTTCCTGGTGTTCTTTCATTTGATCACGAAGCGTTTTATTCTCATTCTCCATTTCTTCCATTTTCTTAAGGATGGTTGCGAGTGCATCATCGCTTGCGTTGGTATCGGTGTGGGCGTTATTTGTTTGTACAACACTAGGCTCACCGGTGGCGGTAGCGATTTCTGCCATTGACGAATCTTTGATATTTCCTTGAGGTGGTTTCTCGAGCATGCTACTTAGAGTGTTCGTCAACCATTCCTCTAGTAGCTTTTTGACTACTGGGGGTGTTTCCTTTGCTGCAGATATAGAGGCTTCTCTTTTATGCAAAATCGTCAGATCTTCGAGTGAAGAGGGTGAGATCTCCCCCTCCGGTACACTACTTGGTGTTACATTCGCGGTATTTTCTCTACCGGCTTCGGTGAGGGGGCCTATGAGGTTGGTTGAGACATCTGCTATCATCTTCAGCCTCGATTCTTTCTCTGCCATTTGTTAGTTTCTATGGGGTCTGAAGGACAGTGATCGTTGTTTTTGATATCCTAGGTGTGAACTATGATTTTGACTATCAAAATCCCCACAGATGGCGCCAAATTATTTGACTCAAAAATTATCGAACACTTTCTGAGCAAATCAATCAAAAGAAATCAAAGGGTAAATCGTAATCGAAAATAATAAGACCCTAGGATATTCTTGATAACTAGTTTTAGCAATAATAGTATATGAGAGAGAGAAAGAGAGAGAGATAGAGAGAGAGAGAATGTTAGAGAGATGATAGAGAGCTTGTACACATCGAAAATCTGCCCTTTACAATACTTGGATCCCCTTTATATAGTAGGGGATCCTTCTTTAAATATTAAAGGACAAAGACCAAGTACACTCTATAGAGGGGTCGACGAGATTATGGAGTCGTTACTCCCCCTACCCCTAGGTCGTCCTTCTGTCTCGACTTGCGCATGTTCAGCAGTTAGTCGTGCTGGCTTAGGGACGTGGTCGGTCAAATTCGACCCCATACAGTTATTACGGGCAGAGCTACTGTATTAGCTACGGGTGCAAATCAACCTAATAATTTTTTAGATATTGTATTCGTATAAGAAAATTTATTTATAAATAATTGAGAACCCAACCCAGTAATTAAAATAAGCTACAAATTCGATGGTAAATTCAACATCTATATACTTAAAATTCTGTCTTCGTCGCTTCTGGCAACCAACTCTTCTTAATCATTAATGGGTTGCTTTACTATGTTTAAAGCCTTATTCAGTTCAATTTTTGTGTGCTAATCATTGTTGATACCCAATTTTTTTTTATATAATTTTCATATATATAATACTCTCAAAATAGCATATATATGCATATATAAGCATAGCTAGGCATTTTGGCATTTTTCTAATTTTTAAAATATTTTTAAATCAATTTATTATCCATTTTCAGCAGTACAAAAATCAATGATTATTCTCCAAAATTATCATTTTGGTGAATAATTTATTTTATTCCCATATTTACACCAAAATATAGTTAAGGTAATTTTTATATATTTTTATGAATTTATTTGGCATTCTTAAAGATAAATTGCATATAATTACAAATTTAGCCTACTTCTAAATTAATAGCATTTTGTTATTATAAAATTGGACCCTCTATTTTTGAATTAATATTTATACAATATTAATTAGTTCAGTACTTTTAATTTACTTTTAGAATTATTTTTACTATTTTTTATAAAATAAAAGTGACAAAACTGGCTATTTAAAATCTGGCCTCATTTCATTTCAATTGCAGCCCATTTGGTATTTCAATTATAGCCTAAATTAACCTCCTAATTGACCCAATTTCAAACCTAATTTTGGACCAGCCCAATTCCATTTAACCCAGCCCTTAGCCTATTTAAAACCACCCGGCCCAAGCCCCTTTTAATCTAGGCCGTTGATCAATCTGATCAACGGCCATAATTTACCCTTCCATAATTAACCCAAAAGACCTACCTTAATCTCTTATTTCCAATCTCTCAGCCGCCTCTGAATACCCTCCCTCTCTCAAACTCTCTCGAATGTTCTTGAAACCCTAATCGCCTTCTACCATTTTCAACCTCCAACTCACCGGAATCCATGGCCTCTCAAGCCATGGATAACCTATACTTACCTCCTATTACTCCTATGTGCCTGATACTTGAAGTTTCGAGGCCAGACCTCGAAGGTCTTCACTCAGACCTTTACCGACTCGAGGTTTTCAGCCATCTCCGGCCTTGCTCCGGCGTATCCTAGACTTCTGAGGCTAATTCTGACCTTCTCCGACTCTGATCGGTGACTTTTCCAAGCCTTTCGCATTCTAGGGTTCCTCTGAAACCCTAACCCTTTTCGAGATTTTCTCCGATTCTTTTTAGATCTGTTGTGTATCTATGTTTTACTTGAGTTTTCAAATGATTTCCCTAATTTTTCTTTTGAAAATTACTTCCAAAACCCTTCTTTTCCGACTTAGGGTTTTCTGGAAAGTGTTTTTGTGTTTTATGATTTTTCTTCTTTATTTTTCGTATTGTTTCTCTTACTGTGTTTCCTATATCATGTTCTCACTTGCTTTCTACTGTGTTCTTATACTTTTTCTTTTATTATGTTCTTGTATATTCTTCTACTGTATTTTCTATGCTATGTTCTCGCATGCTTTTTCTCTATGTTCTGCTATTTTCTTCCACCATGATCTGATGTGGTTCTCCTACTGTATCCTTCTACCTTGTTCTTAAGTGTTCTCGCTACTACAAAAAGGTTATTTAGCGGCAATTATTTAGCAGCAATAAGTCAATTGCCGCTAATATATTCTATAAGCTAAAATATATGCGGCAAATGACCATTGGCCACTAAAAATAACATTTTACCGGCAATTAAAATAAATTTCCATTAAAAACTATTAATCTACTAACCGCGCACAGTAAAACAGCAATTAATAACCTTTCTTCTTTTTTTTTTTAATGAACTTTCCCTCCATGCCCAAATTAAATCTTTCCCTCCAAATATTTTGCACAAAAATTAATCTGGTACTAATATATCTTAATGCAACTAGATAATCTTTTTATTTTTGGAGAAGGAACTATGCGAACTAGACATCGCAACCGACTTGTAATTGAACAAGACGACGATGAAGATGCGTGACGTTATATTGAGCATTTGATGGATGTTCAAAACCATACCGCGGCCCAGCCTTATATTCAACAGTTGATGGATAATAGGAACAACTCTAAAGACCAGGCACATGATGATCAATCTAATGAGTTGAACAGTTCTGTTGATGGAACTGAAGTTCAACATAATGATGATGAATCGGGTAACAAATTTCTCTGAAATTATTTTCAAATCTTAATTTTGTGTTAATCTAACTAGTTTATATAGTGTAATTAGCAACCGTAGTAGTTCTGTCCAGCGTAATGTGCTTGCCATAGTAGCCAATGTTATGTCATAGTACTGCTTAAGTGCAATTTTTTGAGAGTTCTTAGCTTCTGTAAACATTGCCTTAAAACCTGTAGCAACTTCTTTTACACTCCAATTCTCGTCTTCTTTGTTTGTATATCCATACTTGTCATGAAGAATCATATTACTAGGCCTAGCCTCCACTGTTGACGTCCTATTCCCCTTTTGAACATTACTACAAGATCCATCATTTTCCTTTGATGCATTTACCAGATTGTGTCCTATATTAAATCTAGCATTGGGTTGAACTATTGCACTCTTTTGAGAGTGCTTATCTTGTTTATGCACTGTCCTAACCCCTGTAGCAGCTGCATCATCTATAGCATCACTACCTTCGGGTTCTTGACCTTCAGTATTCCCAGCTGAGACATGAAAACCTGCTGGTTTTTCCAACAGTTCAGTAGCAGCAGCAGTAGGTCGACCAAGTAACCCAGTTCATCTGTTGGTGTTACTTTGTTGATCTTGATCAGCTCTTCTATCAGCATTATCCAAACCTCTTTTTTCATTCAAAACCTGTCTTAAGTCACCTTGAAACTTCTCAACAGGATTTTGCTCACCATAATCCATCGCTTCACTTAACTGTATGCCAAAGAATTGAATTGACAAAACTTGCACTTATGTCAAAAGAACCACTCCACCCACCTACTACCACTCAGTTTTCCACACTATAGTAGTCAATGTTATGTCATAGTACTGCCCAGTAGTATCCTATCCAGCGCAATATCCCAGTGTGCTTGTTTGTTTCTATCACTGCCCAGTTCCATGATTCTATGTTAACTCTGCTATATGTGTATCCTGATACAGTCTTCTAGTTGTATGTGTTAAGTTCCTGCTTTTAAGAATGTGTATATCACCTAGATCCAGTTAAAACGTGTTGCCTCATCCATAAGCTAAGAACTTCTCCCTTGTGCCTCATCCACAAATGGTCTAACATATCATGTTGTTTCCATGACCTTCTTTGTGATATTTTGTGTTGTACTTTACAGTTGTTTCTGTATCTCCACTTAGTACCCAGTGTTGCTTCTATTGTTTTCCTCTTGCCTTGCTCCCTGTATGTGTTGCTAGTATTAAAAACTCTCTTCCAACAGATCTGGCCTGAAGCTTTGTACCAGTTGATGATACTGATTTTTTTGACATTAGCTGCATGTGAGATTTTGGCTGCTGATTTCAGTAGCACATTCCAGTAGCACGAGATTTATTCCACTTGCCATTAGATTCGTACATCAATCCGAAGGGCAGTACTTGGTTTCTGTAAAACATTTACATTAAGTAGCTTTCCAGTAGCTTCTCTGAGGCTTGGAATTTTAGAGCTAATCCAAATTAGAGTGACTTTGAAGGCATATATACATTTATTAATTAATTGAAGATAAACATTTAACTTTTGGTATACATTTAGTGTTGACCATATGTACTTTTGCCATTTGATGACCTTTAAGTATTCCATTCCAGGTAATTCGGAGCCAAGAAAGGTTCGTGGGACTACTTTACTGAAAGATGTTTGGAAACTTCCTCCGGGGAAGGTAGTTGATGTGCAGCTTAATAATCGTAACCAAGCTATTGGGGAAAAAGGTCGAAAGCTTTCTAGCTTTCTAGGAATTATTGCGAGAACTCCAGAACTAACACCTCTACATGTAGATGATAGGAATTATTATTATTATTATTATTATTATTATTGTTATTATTATTATTATTATTATTATTATTATTATTATTATTATTATTATTATTATTATTATTATTATTATTATTATTATTATTATTATTATTATTATTATTATTATTATTATTATTATTATTATTATTATTATTATTATTATTATTATTATTATTATTATTATTATTATTATTATTATTATTATTATTATTATTATTATTATTATTATTATTATTATTATTATTATTATTATTATTATTATTATTATTATTATTATTATTATTATTATTATTATTATTATTATTATTATTATTATTATTATTATTATTATTATTATTATTATTATTATTATTATTATTATTATTATTATTATTATTATTATTATTATTATTATTATTATTATTATTATTATTATTATTATTATTATTATTATTATTATTATTATTATTATTATTATTATTATTATTATTATTATTATTATTATTATTATTATTATTATTATTATTATTATTATTATTATTATTATTATTATTATTATTATTATTATTATTATTATTATTATTATTATTATTATTATTATTATTATTATTATTATTATTATTATTATTATTATTATTATTATTATTATTATTATTATTATTATTATTATTATTATTATTATTATTATTATTATTATTATTATTATTATTATTATTATTATTATTATTATTATTATTATTATTATTATTATTATTATTATTATTATTATTATTATTATTATTATTATTATTATTATTATTATTATTATTATTATTATTATTATTATTATTATTATTATTATTATTATTATTATTATTATTATTATTATTATTATTATTATTATTATTATTATTATTATTATTATTATTATTATTATTATTATTATTATTATTATTATTATTATTATTATTATTATTATTATTATTATTATTATTATTATTATTATTATTATTATTATTATTATTATTATTATTATTATTATTATTATTATTATTATTATTATTATTATTATTATTATTATTATTATTATTATTATTATTATTATTATTATTATTATTATNTTTTGAATGGGCTAAAAATGAAACCAATTGAAGACAGCAAAAACATGCATACTATATCATTAGTTCCCCTTTTAATTAACATGCATAGGGGCGGGGTTTACACACTAAACTACCACGTTTCAATACTTAATCATTCATACTAAATGGATTACATGAACATGTTCACATAGCTACTATATATATATATATACAACTCAATTCGGGATAATGATTGTAAACAGTAAATTATAGAACTTCAGCTCCTCATTTGTATTTCATGCTTCAATTTCATTCTTTACAAGGAGTACCAATTGTGTACCTGATATTTGAAAATAAAGAAGAATGAGGATCAGCAGCAGCAGCAATTACAGCAATATAGCAATAGCAGTAACACAGCAATCAGTAATCAATAACCAGCAACCCACAATAGAAGAACCAAGAACTAGGTTCGAACAAACAGCAACTTCAGGACAGATTCAAACCAAACCAAAAATCCAGCAGAAAATAACACGCAAAAAATCCAGTAGCAACTAAAGAACTCCAGCAAAAATCCAGTGGAGGCTTGAAAAGCAAACAGGAATCCAAAACAACACCCCAAGAGACCTAGATCAC
>MU717360.1:0-12776 GCA_026770625.1 Nicotiana glauca | reverse complement strand
GCGTCATGGTGTCCGATCACGACCCGATCGGCTAGGTCACCTCATTGGAGGCATTACTCCATTCTCATTAGTCAACACGTCAAATCTTTATCCCATACATATCATAACAATTCCCTGGGCACTCATGGCCACCATCACCACATTGTTTCCCTTTTTCAATATTCATCTTACAAGTTGTGATCATAGACACATATATCAAGGATAATTCAAGTTGCAATCACAGGTAAGTGAACACATAGCTAGCATGAATAATTCTTTGTTTCAATGTTGGCTTATAGCCCAAGTATTTCAACACATAACCGTACTTTTCATCATTATCTAATTGTCAAGATTGGCACATTATTCACATTGAGGCACACCCTTCATAAATATGTCTAGATATATGCAAATCAATTAATGCGTAATGACAATCAATACACTAGCCAATTCAACTCTTACCATACTTTCTTAGTGACAACAGAGCTCAATTTCTAATAAAAAGGGGTTTTAGCCATACATACCTCAATAAAGCTTTTCCTTACTCTTTTACAATTTTCGGAACTCTTAACACTTCGATCTATTGAGTAAGAATTACAAATTAAATCGAGAATTAGAGACGAAACTGAAGTTCTAGCTTGGTTTGAGCATATCATCAAACACTAAAGGTGCATTGTGATCTTAGCCCCTTTTTGTGAGGAATTTCTATCATTTTATACCCCCAATTGCCTTCTTTTTAGTTTTCTACCTTCCAATATCCTATGGTTTGACATGCATGTAGAGAACATCATTCTTATACTCTTGAATTACTTCTCTTCTGGCCCCATGTACCTAAGTGTAGAAATAAGTGCTGAGATTATGAATCTTACCTCTTGAGAATGAAAATTTAGGTGTCTTCACTTGATGTTCTTCAATGTTTTAGCAAGGCCCAAGGGGAATTTGATGGGAGACACCTTCCACCTCTAAAACCCCCCCTCTCTCTCTAAAAGTCTCGGAAGAATTGCTCAAAATGAGCTAGAATATCGAATATATCGACAGGGAGGTCGGGCTAAAAATTAGAAAAATGGAGCCCCGAGTCAAATATGCAATCACAGAGTAAAAATGTGGTCCGCATAATGGAATCGCAAAATGCTCCCCAAAAACTAAACATTCTGACTCAGTTTGTGGTAAGAATGTGGTCCGTATTCATGTTCTGCGGTCGCAAAGTGCACCGCAGAACTGACCCTCGCAAAATTCAAAGGAAAATATGCGATGACTATGCGGTCTGCATTTCGAATATACGACCGCATTTCAACCGCATAACTGACTTCAATTTTAACCAACATTCTGCCTCGCTCTGTGGCAGGTATGCGGTCCGCATTTTGATTATGCGACCGCATTCTTGATCGCATTTCTTGCATTTTCCTGGAAACTTATTCTTGACTTTTTAATGCATTATTCAATCCAAAAAGGTCCGTGCCATTGTTAACACATAATCCTAACTTGGCACCACGAAATCTGGGTTTTTGAGTAGGGATTTCACGGGGCCTTACAACCGACTAGCCTTAAATCAACCTCCTCCTAATGACCCTACCATGATCATAACAACTAAACAATCAATTAAATCCTCCCAAGCTCGTACTAACCAACAAAATACCAGAACCCACTGCATCCCACACATGGACCACTAAAAGATCCATTAATAAGTCCTCATACTAGGTCTAAAAAGGACGTTGAGACAAAGATCGAGCATCCACGACCCCCTCGTAGGCCATCCATAGTGTCACAAAATGTTGATGGATAGTTGATACCGAGTGCACAATATCACTTATGAGTGGATGTAAGGGAATGTAAGATGATAACTTCAAGATGAATCAATGACAAACGATAAGGATTGAAAGAAGTGGAATTTTCCTAATAGTTCTATATCCTCTCGAAGATAAGTACATTCTTCTCTGTAGCAAACCGCAAGATTCTACTAAACTTGCTTAGTGTAGCACGTATAAACCTAGAGTTCTGATACCAACTTATCACTGTCCCAAAATTCCACCTTAGGTAGTCGTTATGGCACCTAGTCTTTAAGACTAGGTAAGCCTAATACATGAAGAGATCTAATAGAAATAGACATCTTCACTATATAAAGATTAAACTGATAAATGAAATAACGTAACCAAATATATATATATATATATATATATATATATATATATATATATATATATATATATATATTTATATATATACAATTCTCAGACCGGTAGTGCGGAGTCATAAGCTCTACGGAAATGCACTTGAATTTCAAAATACAACATTGTCTCAAATTACAATTAAATAGTAGAACAATGAAGTAAGATTGTGACTCTGAGGCATGTGAATGTCAATGCAGGTACACTTTGGATTATCCTCCCGCGCAGACACAACTCTCAACAATATGATAAAAAAATACATGGATTTGCACAAAATGTGTAGAATCATAGCATGAGTACATCACAACGGTACCTAGTAAATATCAAGCCTAACCTCGGTAGAGTAGTGACAAGGACGGGTCAAGAAACTAGTAGACATAACAGCATGTTCAAGAACACATAGAGCTAACAATGGAAAGAACATCAATGTAAAACTAATGGTGAATTATTGATTTAGAACCAATAATGATATAATAGAAACACAAATGGCAGCAAGTAGTAAACTGTAACGACCCGACCCGACCGGTCATTTTTGAGTATTTGCACTTTACTCATCAGTTCTTGGGCATGGATGGCCTCATATGATGTATTGTGACTTATGTAAATCATCGGTTTTGGTTTTCAGGATAATCAGAATAGATTTGGAAGAACAATTTTTAGTTTGAAGCATTAAATTTAAAAGGTTTGACCAAGTTTTTGACTTTTTAGTATTCGATCTCAGATTTGGATTTTTATGATTTGGTTAGCTCCGTTAGGTTATTTTGGACTTGGGAGCGCATCCGCAATATATTTTAGAGGTTTGTGGTAGATTTAGGCTTGAATTGGAAAAATTGGAATTTTGGCATTTTTCGATTGGTACTGGAGATTTTGAGATAGGGGTCGGAATGAAATTCCAAAAATTTGAGTAGGTCCGTTGTGTCCTTTGAGACGTGTGTGAAAAATTTTAGGTTATTCGGACGAAGTTTGATAGACTTTTTGATCGAAAGAGGAATTTGAAAGTTTTGGAATTCTTAGGCTTGAATCCAAGGGTGATTTGATGTTTTGATGTTGTTATGAGAAGGAAAACTAATAAAACCTTGGGGTATACTTATATATGCATATATAGGCTATTTTGGAGTTATTTTGCATATTTAAAAATACAGGAAAAAATGGGATGTCAACAATATCCAGTCGTGATGTGGTCGAATGTGCACAATTGCTATCAGTAAAAAATTAGGGTTGAGGATGACCAGTTGGGAGCCCCCTCGGGCTCAGTTCACCCGAACATATTCACGGCCAACCCCCCAAGGAACACATATCAGGGATCAAGATTCAACAAGGAAAGATATCAAACGTACATCGAAGATAGAAGGAACATTTCAAGGCGTAATGCACCTCAGAATGATCGAAGAGTAGATCGAGGCCAAAGCTTCCGGGGACTTATAATAAAGACTGGGTCCGGTAGGCGCTCGGGGCCAGTGAGGTACCTAGATTATCGATATACAAATTCAGTGTCGGTGCCTCAAGTATTGTCTTAGCCATTGGCAAAATTAAAGATACTAGATGGCCAAGACCATACAGACCGATCCTTCTCAGAGAAACCCAACTTAATGTGTAATTATCATGGTACTCATGGGCATAAGACCAAAGACTGCAGACAGCTTAGAGAGGAGGTAACCCAACTATTGAACGAAGGGCACCTTCATGAATTTCTCAACAACCGAGCCAAAAACCATTTCCGAGAAAGAGATGCAAACAGGAAGAATGAACCCGATGAACCTCAACATGTCATTCACATGATCATCGGTGGAACCGACGTCCCACAGGGACCTACATTCAAACGTACTAAAGTGTCCATCACAAAGGAAAAATGGACTCGCAGCTATGTGCCAAAGGATGCTCTATCATTCTGTGACAAGAAAGCAGAAGATGTATCCCAGGATCACAACAGCACCCTGGTAATCTCTATCCTTTTGAATAAAATTCAGGTAAATGTTTTTTAGTCGATCCAGGTAGCTCGGTAAACATAATCAAATCGAGGGTCGTGAAATAACTCGGCTTGCAAGTTCAGATTATACCTGCATCCCCGGTGCCGAATGGCTTCAACATGGAAAGTGAAACAATGAGGGGAGAAATTATCTTGCATGTAAACGTATCCAGGACCATACAAGACACCAGGTACTATATCATTGAATGTGACATGAGGTATAACGCACTCCTCGGGAGGCCGTGGATACATAATATGAGGGCAGTAACTTTGACTCTCCATCAGATGATGAAGTTCCCGACAGAGGAAGGAGTTAAAGCAGTCCATGGAGAACAGCATACTGCAAAATAGATGTTTGCAATTGAGGAAGTGGTGTCGATACCGGAACCCTTGACCTCGGAGACATTGAACTCCAAAGTTAAGTAGGTGGATAAGTAGTAGTCACAGCTCTGAGCCTCGACGGAAGTCGAATAACAGGTAATCGAAGGCGAAGAAAGGAATTCCACATATCCTTGAACCTTCGTTGTTCCCAAAAAACCTGATGTTGCCAAGCCAACCACTCTAGAGAAAGGTACCCCTGGGAACGGGATTAATCCCTACTATCAAGAAAAAACTCATTTGATTTCTTACTGATAATGTAGATCACATTGCTTCGCCCCGTTTAAACATGACAAGGATTCCGCAAGGAGGATAAACAGGTAAAATAAAGAAAGCTTATATTGATGTTATGACCTGTCAAGTCCCTATGCATAGAGGACAACTTTAATTCATTTGCAGGAAATAATCAACATATCGGGGCAATATGATACGAAGCTCAACACATAGAAACGTTCCCTCAAAGTTGGCGCAACTGAGTTTCCCGGCCTTCATGGTATCAAATCGGGGCATCAAAATCATCCCCAACTAGGTTAAGGCTCTCGAAGATATCATGGTCACGGATAGCAAGACATCGGAGTCGTTGATAAAGGATCTTACAGGCTTGGCACGATGGAAGCCCTCAAAGGCTCGTGATCTCGAGAATACCCCTACCTACACAAAGGCCATAGGTTGCAAAGCATACGTTGCACTTTTTTTCCCTTAGCTCAGATTTTATTCCAAATGGGTTTCATCGGCAAGGTTTTTAATAAGGCAACACCTACATGCTACCCAAGGAATAGTCAATAATTATTCGAGGCTCCTTTTCAATCAACCTCGAATACTGGGGGCATCATCCTCAGAGATTACATTTTCCAAAAAGATATTTCACGCCTAAAAGGGTCTCAATTGGAGAACTTTTTTATGAGACAAACAGTCAAACGAACTGTGTCCATATAAAATAATCGAAACCCGACGGCAAAACATGTAGGCATGTGTCAGCTATTTAAAGAAGCATTCTATTTATATCAAAAATATCGTGTCTCGTACGAGCTCTACACTTACAATCCTACGGGAAACGGCTTAAGGGCCAAAACATAGAAGCACCCCGAATACTCGGGGACTGGCATCGAAAATCCGAAATTATAAGACCTCAAAGAGGCACCCCTTCCATACAAAGGCCAAGGCCAATATTCTCAGGGACTAACTTTCTAAACAATTTCAAAAAGTTATTGGGAAACAAGTCCAAGTGACATAAACAAAGGCTATGGCCATACTAAAGACTACGGTCACATAAAGGCTACGGCCAAAATAATGTGATTCGGAGACATCCGATTTTCTCTATAAAATTAAAGGCTTTCAAACATTGAAAAACAAGTTAAGTCCGGCTACCCCCGACAAAAGCAATATAAGGGGCCTCGATAAATTCGGCCCTTGAAAATCTAAGGGCTTCGATAAATCAGCACTCGAACAATCGAAAGGCTTTGATAACATCAGCCTTCGAAAACCCTTAAGAGGCATTCCATTATGTCCACAAAAATAAAATGACTAATAAGGTTCCGATACGTCGAGCCTTCGAAAAACCCTACGGGTGAAAAACACATGCTAAGGCATAACTAAAATTTGACTAAGTCTTTTAGCCGAATTGAGGGAAAAATTATATAGCCATTTTAGAGGCCGAAATCGGCCCGACTTAAACAGCCTAAGGGCCAATATAAAGATCCTAAGGACCGATTTACAAGAGCCCAAAGGCCAACTCGAAAGAGCCTAAGGGCCGATACATAAGAGCCTAAGGGCCAACCTTGAAAGGCTTAAGGGCCTAAAACTTATAGTTCGAGACTCCACTTTCATTTGGTTCCGGGCTCAGGGTTCATAATATCCCGAGCTTGCAACGAATTGGTTTAGACTCAGCTCAAAATTTATTATACCTATCAATAAAGATCCAAGGGTTTATAATACCCCGAATCAGTCCCCGGAATAATCATTCGAGCGAAGTTTTCTATAAATAAAGGCAATGTTGAATAAAAGCAATGTTAAGACAAGATAAAAAGTTCCCCCCGTATTTCCAAAAGATGGTTTCAGGAAATATTTACACAAGGAAAGCTTACAAGGAACAAAATAAAGTAACCTAAAACTACTTCGGGGGTCACATCCCTAGCAGCTACATCTTTAGGAGTTACATCTTCGGGAGCATTGCCCTCGGGGACTTCGTCCCCGTCTCCTTCACTCACAGAGACACTGGATGAATCATCTTCACCGAGAAGCAGAATGGCCGCCTCTTCTTCCAAAATATTCTCCGCTTCAATATCGGCTGAAAGATCGAAGCCACGAGCATGTATCTCCTCGAGGGTAATCCTACGGGATTGTTTCCTAGCATGGTCAAGGGCACTTGATAACCTAGCTTCTACCGTAGAAGAGATTTCCTTATCTCGCACACTAGCCACTTCAGCGTCGGCTTGATATGAATTCATAATTGTCGCCACATCGGATTTGGCATTGGGCAGCTCAGCAGCATATCTGGCTTTAAGTGCCTCGATTTCGAGGCCCCACACTAGGCTCTCCTCCTTTTCACCTCGAAGATGGCGTTCAATTTAAGCTAACTGCTCTTTTAAAGTTTCCTTATCAAAAGTGATATTGTCCATACCTTGACTCGACCCCAAGACCTCGGATTCTTTCATATTAAGCTCCTCCTGAAGTTGCGCCTCCAAGTCGGCCTTCTGTTGGAACTGAGAAATTAAAAAATGTCAACCGCCAAAACAAAACAAGTGCGTAATAGACTCTCGAAGAGCTATATTACCTTCTCAACGTACTCGGCTCAACCTTAACATGCCTGCATCAGCTCAGCTTGTAGATCATAGATCTCCAATGCTCTCTTAGCATGTAAGGCTTTGACGGCGTCCCTCTCCTCTAAAGTCTTCTTAAGCTTGGCCTCGCATCGAGCAAGCTCATCTCGGGACTTGGAAAATGCCCTTTTATGGAGCACCACGGCCTTCATGAAAAAGAAGGAGAGTTAGATTTGGAACAGCTAAAACAAAGGCGCAGGCACAAAAAAATAGAAAACTCACCTGTTTAAAAAGCCCATGTGCCTCATTAAAAATGAAAGAAGCATCAAGGTCGAGGCCATCTTCAAGCCCTGTCAGACATTCTTGGAAGATGTTATGCCCTTCATGGCTTACTTCCACTTTAGAAGATCTCATATTCACAGCCTCCTGGATTTTCCCCACGGAAAACTCGGGGCTAGGGGAGAATCATCCACGTTGATCACCCCGAGTGAGTCACTCGGGGCATTCTCTTTTATTTGAAGAGGCTCAGGGTCAAGACGTTCAGCCTCACCCTCATAATTGTTGATACCCAATTTTTCCCTAAGTATTTTTATACCAAAAATACTTCCAAAATAGCATATATGTGCATATATAAGCACACCCAAGTGTTTTGGCATTTTTAATGATTTTTTTTAATCCAATTCATTGCCTATTTTAATACAACGAAATCCAGTAATTATTTCCAAAATTATCATTTTTGGTGAATAACTTATTTCATTCTCATATTTACACCAAAAAATAATTAAGGTAATTTTTTTGCACATTTTTACGAATTTATTTGGTATTTTAAAGCTAAATTGCATATAATTGCAATCATAGCCTGTTTTACGATTAATAGTATTTTATAATTTTAAAATTAGTTTCAGTATTTTTTAATTAATATTTATGAATTATTAAGGTTTTCATTGCTTTTGATTTCTCCCCAAAGTCATTTTCACTATTTTTATAAAATAAAACAAAGGAAAATTGGCTATTTAAATACTAGGCCCATCTATTTCAATTTTAGCTTCAAATTAGGTCCAATCTCAGCCCCAAATTCCCAGCCCAATTCCGTTTAAACCTAACCCGCGACCCAATTCTAAATAACCCGACCCAGAGAGATCAACGGCCCCTATTCGTCCCTTCCTTTTTTAATCCACACGACTACCCTAATTATCTCATTTCTCCTAACCCACCGCCCTTGAATCCCCTCTCCTCTTTGATTCTCTCTAAGACATAAACCTAACCCTAGCCATCTCCCTCCGGTTACCACCCAAAACCACCTGAATCCATGGCTTCCAAGGCCATTAAAGGCCTGCACTTGCCTCAAATGGCTCCTGCATGCTTGTTGTTTGAAGAATCGAGGCCAGACCTCTAAGGTCTTCACTCAGATCTTCACCTATTTGAAGATCCCGGCCATCTCCGGCCTTGCTCCGGTGGCACTTGGTCTTTTGAGCTTGATCGTGGTATTCTCTGGCTTAGATCGTGACTTTTCTAGGCTTTCTCGCTTTTAGGGTTCTTCTAAAACCCTAGCCTCTCGAGGTTCTCCTGATTTCTCTAGATCTGTTCTAGATCTATGTTTATTTTATTGCATTGGATTATTCCTAAGAGTTTCAATGTTTCCATATCATTATTGATTCTAAATTGTTATAGTGGAGAGATCAAAGGAATAACTTCAGTTTCATAGAAGGTCTATTTGGTTGAGCATTTTAGTCTGAGGTACATTTGGGTTTGGTAGCCTACGAGACTTGGCTGATTTAGAAGGATTCAATGTTGACGGCTTGGTTATGTGCCAATGGGCTTCACAAAGCTCCAGATAGTCTTGACAAAGACTTGAGGTTGATATCTTCTATGGGTATGGAAGGTTTATTTCTTGTTGCAATATTCTCCTCTATTGAGTTAAGTTTGTAGTTTATGGAGTGTTTATCCTACTTGTTCATATTAGATAAATTCTTGTATTTTCACATGATATCATGATAGAAGCAGTGAGTAGCATGAGGCATTGGAATTGGAGTAACAAGTTTGCGATTCGGTTTTGAAAAAGAAGGTCACGAGTTCTAGACAATATGAGAGATTTCAGATGTTTAAGAGTATGCTAGCGCTCTCTTGTATCAATTGAGGAGAGTGTGTGTTGCAGAAGACGCATTGTACATTGATTTGTGAATGCTTTACTGCTACCGTTATAGAAATTGTGCTGCTAGTAACTGTTGATGATCAGGTTTTGCTACTTTATACAAATGATTTATGGGAGTGTTTCACATGAGGTGATTGTCTATGTATGACGTATAGGTCATTTAAGTGGGAGAGTTTGCGATTAGTTTATGGAGATTCTTATATTCTTGAGGTTTAGAGATTTTATGTTCACAGAGGCAGACTATTCCTTTGGTTTTGGACTATGAAAGTGTGTTAAAGATTAGGATAACTGATTGTATGTATCATAGGTAGGGTCACTGCGGATCTTTAGAAGATTATTTATCTATTTTGGGATGATCTAAAATGGTTTGGGGCCTATTGGTAGGCCAAATGAGAATGTGTAGCCTACACTAGATTTGATTTGCTTACTTAGTACAACTTTTGTTATGGTGTGTCATCAGGTAGAACTGATCTTATTCACACCTTGATCTATTTCATGTGTTACTTACTTATGCTATGATAGGTTATTAAACTACTTTATTATTCACACGCATGTTGTGGTCCTATTTAGTCCTTGTGGTGATATATGAGCAAAATTGCTCTTGAGATATTGGTTTGCTTATTGCACCGTAGTTGTGCTTTCCTTATTCGTAGTGCAGTATGACATCCGTCTCCTCATGGTTTTGTTTGTGCACTTCACATGCTTGTTGTTGGTACACATGTGTTTTGTGAGATATAATTTATGGCTCAAGGGTATTCCCACGTGGATTGACATGTTTGGATCGAGTTGCGCACCGCAATAGAATTATGATTCGATACGAACCCTTGTGCTTATTCCGTGTGTCTTATTTCTCTTTTGTGGGATGGATTCATAGAATTGTGTTTTTTGTGGTTGTATCTATTAGATATGTTGGATAATTCTATTATTTGGTTCTCTTTTCAATATTTGTCACGTTCGAGTTGTTGCTTGTTTAGTGGACGAATTACGTCGTATATGATTCCAGGTGGCGTTTGTTGTGGCTTTTTTATCGAGCAGCTTGTACTAGATGAGACAAGCTTATTGGACTTGGAATAGTTCATCTCATATTTGGTAAAGGTATGTTTGGAAGAAGAATGTCATTAGTCAGTTCAGAATTTGAAAATCGAGTGAGGGAATGCCATGACTTGTTGACTCGATGGGTGGTTATGAGTTTCTACATATTTCTTTGATCATTAGCATTGCTGCTAAGGCTTGGAACATGATTTTATTTTATACAAGGTATGTTATGGGTACCGAGTTTAGTAATGAGCAACTATTATGGTAAAAAAAATATTGCTATGAATATATGAGTTATGCGGTAACTTATGTAGTTATATCATGAGAGTATATTTACAACTTGATGCAGCTAGTGGAGATTGATAAAATGTATATACACAAGAACTGGATCCTGAAGAGAGTTATGAAAGTTGGAATTTGGTTCTAAGGATTCGAAGCCAAGGTTGAAAGAAGAATCTTCAATCGGGATTGTGTTAGTGGTCTTATATGGATTAAGGTGACGTTAACTCACCCATGGGTATGTGTATGATGAGTTTATATAGTGATTTCGCAGTTTTGGAACAACTCTTGACACGTTCGAGGACAAATGTATGTTTAAATAGAGGAGAATATAAAGACTCGGCTGGTTGTTTTAAGCTTTAGCATTCCATTTGGAGGTTTGTGTCACAACCTGACCTTGGGGAGTGGGACCGACACTCAATCGAGTTACCCCAATCAAGCAATCCTAGTTAGCACCTACCATCCAACCTTGCCCGTGAACAAATTGAGAATAAATTACAAGAGATAGACAATGAGAGGATGAAAGAGTTCAACATTATATTTCATTATTTAAGGAGCTTCATTAATAATTACAAAAAAAGGTTGCCAGTTCATAGTTTAAAATTGGAAATATGTCTGGGAACTATAATATTTTTAGTTTGTTTCCCAAATCAAAACACAATCCATAATATGCCTACGGAGCATTTACGAAAAAATGAGTACAATATGGAAGTGCTGGTGATAAGGACCCGACTATACCTCAAAATACAACGTACAAAAGTTAAAATGACACAAGACCCCGATATAGAGTAGGGATCACCAAATCAGCTGAGAAGAGGGTGTGTTTCTATTAATGATCAGTGCTATATATTGAGGAACCACCTGCATCCATTAAAGATGCACCCCCATTCCCAAATAGGACGTTAGTACATATGTAATAGTACGAGTATATAAAGCTAAATACTCTCTCATGTAATGGAATGCCAACATAAAAGGAGAGAGATATGAAAGCAGTAAGAAAATAAATAATATTTAAATGTCAGGTCAAAACATAATCAATATTCAAATAAGAACTAACATTTTTGGTTGGGAGATAATTAGTTACCGATCACCATCATGCACATGGCATGGAGTCCAATCCCGCTCGATCGGCTGAGACATCTTACCACGATGAATGTGGATAGACATGGTAATATGAATAAAATACAATAATAGGAAGGACTTACCACCATGCTCATGGCATGTATTTCGATCTCCGCTCGATCGGCTAATTCGTCTTACCACGATGAATGTGGATCGACATTAAAATAGGAAGGAGGAACTACCATGTGTGCGACATGGTATCCGATATTTACTTGGTCGGCTAAATCGTCTCCCCACAATGTTGTGTGTATCGACATGGGGAAATGAACTGATGCTAGCAATACATTCATCCAAATTAAGGGAAATAATCTAATCATAATACAAGGTAATTCTGTCTCTCAATCATCTCTTACACCTACACGTATAGTTTCAGGTGTGGGCCTTTACAACCCACCCTTCCTCGGTACCCTAAGGATACAAAATATATATATATATATATAAAAAAAACAATCATAGCCTTTCATATAATCTTTTACTTCGTTGGCACTCTTAGCCATACATGTAAATCTTCGTTCTTGGCACAATGGCCGCATTTCGTATTTCAACTTTTATTTCTTTACTTTAAAGGGTCATCATAAAACATCAATATGTAGAACAATTTGAAAACCATACCTTTAAATACATGATTAATAAGAGTCTTAAATACATTGAACTTCTTTCAAAAGGGAAGCATAATGATTTGCTATTGAAACATGAGTTAAAATCATAAGCATCTAATACATTACTTATTATTGGAATATTTTTCCCAATGGGGAGTATGATATAAAGGCAATTAGGAGATGACTTGAGTACATAAACGTTTTGATTAATCAATCATTAGAGGCAATCAGGAATAATAGAAATTGAACTTGGACAAACCACACTTGGAGTTTACAGGCAATGCATGGAATCCGATTCTAAAATAGAACTTGGACAAACCACACTTGGAGTTCACAAGGAATGCA
>MDKF010562755.1:0-11405 GCA_026770625.1 Nicotiana glauca | reverse complement strand
CCTGAAGCTGGTCAAACAAATCATCAATCCTCGGTAGTGGATATTTGTTCTTTATCGTCACCTTGTTCAACTACCAATAATCAATACACATCTGCATCGAACCATCCTTCTTCCTTATAAATAACACCGGCGCACCCCAAGGAGAAACACTAGGCCTAATAAAACTCTTCTCTAGCAAATCCTGCAACTGGCCCTTTAACTCTTTCAACTCTAGTGGGACCATGCGATATGGTAGAATAGAAATGGGCTACGTGCCTAGGGCCAGGTCAATACAGAAATCAATATCCCTGTCGGGCGGCATACCCAGCTGGTCTAAAGGGAAAAACCTCTGGGAACTCCCGAACAATAGGAACAGAGTCAATAGAAGGAACCTCTGTGCTAGAATCACGAACATATGCCAAATAAGCTAAACACCCCTTCTCGACCATGCGTCGAGCCTTAACATATGAAATAACACTGCGGGTGGCCTGACTTGGGGTCCCTCTCCACTCCAATCGGGGCAAATCTGGTAAAGCCAAGGTCACGGTCTTAGCGTGATAATCCAAGATAGCATGATATGGGGACAACCAATCCATCCCCAATATAACATCAAAATCCACCATGTCTAAAAGCAATAAATTAACACGGGTCTCAAGACCCTCAAACACAACCACACAGGAACGATGCACCCTGTCGACTACTATAGAGTCACCCACCGGTATAGATACGTAAACAGAAATACCCAAAGCATCACTAGGCATAGCCAGGTAGGGTGCAAAATAGGACGACACATACGAATACGTAGACCAAGGGTGAAATAGCACTAAAGTATCTCTAATACAGATCAGAATGGTACCTGTAATGTCTGCACCTGAAGACTCAGCCTCTAGCCTACCTTTGGTGACCTGAACTCCACCTCTAAGATCCCTACCCCCGCCCCTGGCTGGCTGGGCAGGCTATGGGTCAACTGGTGCCTGAATCATGGGCCGAGGACCCTGCTGCTGCAACTGTGTACCCCTCAATCTCGGGCAAGCTCTCCTGATATGACCATACTCACCACACTCATAACATCCCTCTGTACGATGAGACTGGCCCTGACGGCTCAAATGACCTCCACGAACACTCTAAAGAGGCTGTGCATTGATGGGTTGCTGATCAGAATACTACCCACGAAAACCACGATCACCTGAGACACCCTGTGAAGCCTGCAGGGCTGACTGAAAAGGCCTGGAAGGCTGGCCCCTATCATAAGAATCCCTGCCTCCAGATGAGGTACCACTGAATCGACCTGAGTGACAGGGCTTCTTGTCTGCCTTATAACCACCCCTCTATGGTAGAAACATCTCGATCCTCCGGGACACATTGGCCGTCTCCTGAAAAGTAATGTCACTACCTGCCTCTCTGGCCATCTGAAGACGAATGGGCTGGATCAAACCATCAATAAATCTCCTCACCCTCTCCCTATCAGTGGGGAGTATAACGAGGGCATGATGAGCTAGATCAATAAACCGGGTCTCATACTGGGTGACCGTTATATACCCCTACTGGAGGCACTCAAACTGCCTCCGATAAGCATCCCTCTGAGTAACGGGAAGAAACTTCTCCAGGAACAACTCCGAGAACTGATCCCAAGTCAAAGGCGGCGACCCTACTGGTCTGGCTGAACAGTTATCCCTCCACCAAGTCTTGGCAGATCCAGATAAATGAAAATCCGCAAAATCAACTCCATTGGACTCCATAATTCCCATGTTCCGAAGAACCTCATGGCAGCTATATAGGAAATCTTGGGGGTCCTCAGAAGAAGCTCCGCTGAATAAAGTAGTGAAGAGCTTGGTGAACCTGTCCAACCTCCATAAAGCATCTACGGACATAGCCGCTTCATCCACCGATCAGCAGTCCAAGCCCCAGGCAGCTCCCATTAGGGGCAGAGGACGTGGCTACACTAGGGGCCGAGGTAGGGGCAGGGCCCAGCCACCAGCAGCAACACCAGTGGTAGACCCTCAGGTTGGCCTTGACGAGGAGGTTCCGGCCCCAGCCCAGACAGTTCCGGTGGGCCCAGCTCTGGTCCCAGAGGGGTTTATTGCTACCCCAGTTCTTCAGGACGCCTTGATCCGGTTGGTTGGCCTCATGGAGAGTGTCACCCGAGCAGGATTGCTTCCTGCAGCACCAGCCACTTCCCAAGCTGGAGGAGGAGCCCAGACTCCTGCTGCACGTACTCCGGAGCAGGTAGCTCCCCAGACTCAGGTTCCATTGGTTCAGACAGCTGCGGCAATTTAGAGACTCTCTATCGTGATAAAAAAAATCAGTGGGGATTATTTCATCTACCAAGGGTTCAAGCAGTGGCTTGATCGCTGCCAAGTCAACCTTACACAATGGTAGGAAGAACGGATGCTACAGCCTTTACCCGAATAGTGGTATCGGGGTCGATTTTTCCACAGAGAGCTTGGAGTGGAGTTGCGTATCTGTCTAGACTAAGAATGTGTTTGTGCTTCTAATTGCACTCCTAACATTTTTGGGTTTTCTTTTATCAACTAAGGATTAAGACTAAATTATGCTAAGAGATATTTTCTAAGTTGTAATTAAGATAGAGAAAGGTACTAGGGTCATGGCATCACCTAGATGGTTAACTAATGGGTAGAAACCATTAATAATAGATTGACATATTTGGGATCAATGTTATAACCGTTGCACAATTGTACCCACTCTTATACCTCTCCGTAGAGAGAGCGATTTTGCACAATTGACTCTCTCGAGACCAATTGGGTAGGCCAATTAGACCAAGCAACTAGGGTTCAAATAGGGTGATTACTCTCTCGAGGTTTACCCGTTAATTGGCACTACCATTTCTCCTGGGTCCATTTCAATTCCTTGTTGGGTCAATTTTGGGGTCATAGACTCTCTTTCTCAAGAAAAGTCAAAACCCACTAAGCTAGAATCAATGTTTGCAACCATTTATCCTTAATTAAAGAATAAAATTAACCCAAATAACAAACACCCAATATCAATCTATCGAAGCAACACCCATCAATTACCCACACTAGGGTTGAGCCACAACCCTAGCTAATGGGTTTAGCTAGACATAATTAAAGAAGAAATAGCAGAAATAGATGAAGAACTAAGCATATTAATTAATTGCTAAAGTTAAACTACAAGAATCTATGGAAGAATTAATGTTAAAATGCCCAAAATAGGCTAAAACACGTTCTCACGAGCGCAGCTCTTGTTAAGAATCTAAAACTTGACCTAAAAATGGTAAAATGTCCTATTTATACCGGGCTAGAAAAACTGGACAAAAATACCCCTACGGGGTCAGCGCGGACCGCGCAAAAAGGTAGCGCGGTCGCGTTGGCTCTTGGACTTGTAAATATCTCTTCTCTGAAGTTGGGCGCGAGGACCGCGCAAAAATGTAGCGGGAACCGCGAATAAATGGAGCATGGCCGCGCGGGCATATTTTGCCAAAAGTCTATCTCTCTGAATCTCATCCACGCGGACCGCACTGATTTGTAGCGCGGCCGCGAGGAACTTTGCTATGAATTTGTAGGCTCTGAACTTCACAAGCGCGGACCACATAGAAATGGAGCGCGGCCGCGCAGAATGTCCTTGAAATGAACCAGTCTCTGAATATCCTAGCGCGGCCGCGTGGCAAATCAATGCGATCCACGCTAGGTCTTCTTGTTCCCCACTTTACTTGGTCTTTGACACTTGGCAGGTTTCACTCCGTTTTGAGCCGATCTTTGACATTTGTCATCTTGTCACTCAAACCTGCAATCAAGCGCAACTTGTAAGCATTTTGGGACTATTTTGTGGCAATTCATAACAAAAGCAATAGCAAGTAGGGGTATAATCATGTTAAAATCCTAACTTATCAACTCCCCCAAACTTAAACATTTGCTTGTCCTCAAGCAAACAAAATAAGACCCGCCCTTAAAAAGGCATTCTAAGAATTTCCAGCCATCCTAGATTAACCTCAACAAACATCAATTGGGATTAACAATTTCCCTCAATACGAATGCATCATTAACACATTTTAAGCTTTTGAAAACTGTGGATCAAGTATGACACAAGAGCATCAAGGGTTGACTCATTTCATCAAAGAGCTTTTCTCAAATACCTTGGTCATTGTGGAACCCAAACTCACACATCCTCAACTCTCCCTAAGCGAACCTCACCTTGTAGAGTAATGACACACAAACCGAGGTTTATGGACTTTTCGCTCATTTCTCTCACAAAGAAGGTCACAAGTCCGGCTCTAAGTACCATATGCTTGCCCCTTATGTAATTATCCACTAATGTAGGTTCCGTTCAACTCAAGATCATATAGGGCTTTTGTGGAGTCATTGTAAAGGGTTTTGGGTAAGGGTAGGATATGTTTTTGTTCAAGTGGGTTCAATCTTCCCTTAAGCACTTCTTTTGTTTCATTTTTGCACACTTTCTTGACTTTTTAGAGTGTTCACTTTTCTTTCAAGGGGCTAGAGAGACACACTGTCACTCTTTCTTATGCAATTCAACACATTTCTCCTTTTTCTACTTTTTCCACATCCTTTTTCACTTTTGCTTTCTTTGAATCCCCTTTTTGTTCTTATTCACATTGGTCTTTCTTTTTGTCTTTTCTTTCCTTTCTTTTTCATTGCCTTCCTTTTCTTTTGCTTTTGTACTTTTTACCACATTGTTTCCTTCCTTGCCTCTCCCCCCAAACTTAGACATTTGTCATATACTCAAGGGAATATTGGGTGCCAAGAGAGGATCTCATTAAAAATGGGTATAGGCTTGTAGCTTTGGTTCTTGAGAGAAAAATGTTTAAGGCTCAAAAGGGGTTCACTAGGGAATCATTTCATTGGTAGGCTATGGAATTTTTCAACTTAGCATTTGGATCAATGAGAGCCTATAATCACTTTTCAAGTCAAATTTCACCTAGGATTTCGCCTCAACAAACATTCGAGGCAAGTTCTAGACCATTGGCACGGGACTTAGACTCATAATTCGAATTCTCACCACACACACTCAAGGATTGCTAAAGACATTGAGTCGAGGGCCCACAATGACCTTAGTTATGATTCAAGCGCACAATGGTCCAACACGACCACATGATGATTGTTTGGTCAACACAAGAGTCTCAAAGCCACGACTTTCACCATCCTAAACACAACATTATTCTTTGACCATGGGATCAAAGGCAAATATGTTAGGCCCAAGTGAAGCTTGCCTGAGGTACCATTAACTATGAAATATCGAAATCAAAAGAAGAAAAATCAAAAATGGACTCAAACCCTTAAGAAGGTTGTCATGCCATCTATCATTGGAAAGAGCCACCCGGTTCGCACAACAATCTACCCTTGAAAAGAACCGTGGAATTAAGAAAACCAAAGGCTTATTGAAAACGCCAAACCAAAACAAAATGCTACGAGCCTAACTACAAAGCTAAAAACAAAAAAGATTTAACAAAAGTAAGAAAACTGAAAAATGGGGAGTAGGATATACAACGGGGATGAATATATACATAAAGTAGAGAAGTAGCCAAAATGAGAAGTTATATACAGGCCAACTATCAAATCTAAAAACAACAGCTAGAAATCAAATATATACAGTCACCCAAATGTATCAAGAATAAAACTAGTAGGGCACACCCCCACGAATAAGAGCTGGCATTGTCCCCAATGCCAACTACCAAATTAAGCATAAAATAGAGAAAGGATATAGAGTGGCTCCTCAAGCCTGATCCATCTGCATGGGCTGCTAGGTGGTCCCCTGGTCCTCTGTACTGGTGGGAACCTCAGACTAGTTCCTGACTTGCTGCTGCTCTGCTGCTGGGACAGGGGCCGGATCATGGACCGGCTGAATATCTGGTGGAGCACTGGAGGTACCCTCCTGAACCTGTGCCACCTCTATCACTACACCCTCAGTGCTAGGAATCTTTCTCTTCTTCCTTGGGTGCCTAGGCTCCTCCTCCTGTTGTGGCTGAGCTGCTACTGGATCTAGAGCTGGATCCCCCAATAGAAAGTCTAATGGCATTTGGTCTGCCAAAAACTTGTCCACATCTGCTCGCAGCTTCTTTACCGACTCCCGAGACGCCCTTGAGTTTCTCATTTTCTTATGTTCCTTGGCAATCTCCTTCAAAGCCTTGCCATGCGAATCTACTGCCTTAGTCAAGGTGGCCTGGGTCTCCAAAATCTTCTCCTGGTTGGCCAGGATCTTCTTCAATGTCTCCTCAATGGAAAAAGGAATTTGAACTGTGGCTGGTGCTGACTGTGCCTCATCTGTACCAGCCAAGGTGGACAACTTGGATGTTGCAGCTGACATCCAGTTGTTCAAACTGGCTAGAGACTGACTGAGCTGGTGGGCAGTGAACCGATGAGTCTTTGATGAAGGGACTGCCGGGCCAGCTGAAGTAGAAGGGCCAGCTACAGAAGAAGGACCCGAGGGTAAAGTCTCACCAGCAGTAGTAGAAGGAATGGTGGATGGCTCAGTGGAAAGCTCGACCACAGCTGGCTCCTCAGACTGGCCAGGTGGGGTAGAGGTGGGTGGCTGATACTTTTTGGACTTTGGGTTGTCAGAACCCAACTGGCTATAGCATGAATAGGGGGCCACCGGTTTTGACTTGACATCAAAGCGCCTTTTCTTTACCTCCAAATCCCTAAAGTACATGGACAAGGTGTTCGGGAAGGGGTAGTTTTTGTTGGTCTCCTGCCCGACCGCATAGATTACCCTCGAGATGATGTTGCCCATATTAAGAGGAAGCCCGGCCATGAAAGATGCCACAAGAATGGCCCGGGCAAGAGGAACAAAGTGATCACGTGTGGAAGGATCAAGTCTACTACAAACAAACATCAACCAACCCTTGGCTTCAAAATTAAATGTGGTTCGCAGAATCTTCTCCCCCGCCTTCAACCATTTTGGAACAGTGCCCGGGACTGCCAAGTACTCGGCCAACCAAGGACGCACCTCCTCACCTTCTTAGGTCCTAAATTGATAATAGGTCAATTTAACTATAATTAGGCCCTAAATAACCACCTTCTTATATAGTTTGGATGATAAAAGTGATAATAAAATGCTCTTATTAGTGATTTTCATGCTTTGTAGGTTATATATGTCAAGAGAAGGCTATGGAGTACTCTTGTGATCAAATATGGAGAAAAAGAGGCCAATCGTAAAATTCTGCCAATTGAACCTCGAGAAGCAGCTCAAAGCAGGCCTGAAGAAGGCCTGCTGCGGTTCCACCGCGACCGCTGTGGAAAAAGGCTGCAAATAAAATGAGATTCAGAGAACATGTTTGGCCGCGGTTTGACCGTGACCGCGGCAGAACCGCGGCGGACGCAGTAAACTTCAGGGACTAAAGTATAAAATACGGGATTTTTAGACCTAAACCCTATTTTAAACACTAGATTTCACCCAAGAGAGGCATGTATTATATTGAAGAGTATTTTTGGCAAGGAAACAATTGTGAGAGATCACCAAAAACATCTTTCTATTTTTCTTGCAAGTTTTATGATGAATATTGTTTTAGTTTGTTTACCCATAGTTATGAGTAGCTAAATCCTTTGTCTAAGGTTTTGATGGAACCTATTGGGAGATGAACTTCTTGTTTATGTGAATACAAATTGCTAGTTTCAATCTCTATTTGTTCAACTATGTGTTTGTTGTAGTTAATTGACAGTATCCTCAATTAGCTGTGCCTATTTAGTGTGCGTAACTCGGAAGAGAGTGCATATTTAGGCAATTGTTGAACAACACCACTCCCAGAGTATATGAGGGATCAATAATCGAGGGTTTAAAGGCAGGATTAGGGATAACGGAGCCTTGAGTGTAATCTTAAGTGAAATGTATTAATTAAAGCAAGCTAGTGTATCTCGGGAGAGTGCAACTAGTAAATTACTGTGAATACTCAGGAGAGATTTACGGTGAGAAGAGCGTTTATGATTGATAGATATGTGTTGTTAAATTTGTATGAAGCATAAACAGAAGGGAATCCATCAATAGGGAAAATCATTACCTTAGCGTTATCTCATTATTCTTTACAACCTTAGCAGCCGTAGTTTACAGCTGTTTATTTCCTTGCAATTTTTGTTATTAAAGAAACCATCAACTGTGATTCAAACGTTTGGGAAAATTGGTTCTAAAGAGTTTAGTAGATCTAAAGATAGCGATTGATACGTTAATTCCCTGTGGGATTCGACTCTAGGCATAATACCCCGGATTATATTTGCAACGCCCGCTTAGTCTTTTTATAGACACAGTTGAGCTGATCAAATTTTGGCGTCATTATTGGGGAAGTTAAAGGAATTATCAATTACCATTGACAGAAATATAAAAATTCTTAGTGTAGCCAGTTTTCTCTCTACCCAATTTTTCATTGAAATTTTGACGGTTGTTGATCTGGTCGCAAAGGTGTATGCCTAGAAATTCTACAAGGACTGGAGAACTACTTGAAGGACTCTTAGACCCCGAGAAAACATTCCGAACATTGAACCGTGCCAACAAAAGACTTCAACAATCCCAACAAACACACAAAATTGAAATTGACATGGGGGACGTAAACGACCCTAACGAAAATGTCAGGAACCATCAAGCTGACTTAAATGCTAGAGAAGTGGAACCTCCTGTGCTTGAGGGTGCACTATATGACTGGGCAGAACCCACAGCTGACAATCTGGCCACTGCCATTATTGTACCTGTAATACAAGATGAATCGTTCAAGATCACAAATAACATGCTGCACTTATTGCAAAACAAGGGACTCTTTTCTGGGAAACAAATAGAAGACCCTCAGCAGCACTTGAAGAACTTCCTGTCTATCTGCAAAACTCAAAGGCAGCCCAACGTGACTCCAGAAGCAATCAGGCTGTTATTATTTCCATTCTCGGTGACAGGAGCTGCGCAGGTTTGGCTAAACTCAATCCCCATAAACTCTATAGAAACTTGGGATGAGTTAGTCAAGCAATTTCACAACAAGTTCCACCCGCCCAACAAAACTGCTCAACAAATTGATGAGATCGTGAGCTTCAAACAGAAACCAATGGAGACACTGCATGAGACATGGGGCAGGTGTAAAGGAATGTTGGTTATGTGTCCCCACCACGGTGTTCCAGAATAGATGTTGGGACAACGATTTTACATGGGACTGTTAGGCAGCATGAAGAATATTGTAGATGCCTCTGTTGGTAGGGCATTCTTGAGCAAAACCTGAAGAGAAGGTCAGAATCTGCTTGACCAGATGGCATAGAATTCGGGGTGGACGACTAGGAATACAACTATCACTCCAGTAGTGCACTCAATGCCTCTTGATCCCTCAAATACTATGGCTAAAAATATGGCGACCCTCCTGACACAGATGAGCATGCTCACCAAAAAGGTGGAGGAATCAGGGAAGAAACAACAAGTACATATTGTAGACACTACCAACGGGGGTTTGTGCACATCTTGCATTATCCAGCCAATTGATAATCCTTGGAACGCAGAACTTGATAATCATAATCAGCACCCTGAAGACATGAACTATGTGTCCAACTATGGAGGCCAGATACAGGGCAATCAGAACTGGGGTCAGCAAAATCAGCAGCATTATAGGCCGGCGCAGCCGCAGTTTAACACAGGAAACATGGGAGGTATGAGACCCCCCAATAATATGGCACCTTATCCCAGGCCACAGGGGTACAAAAATCACAATCAGCAGCAAGGGTATCCCCTACCTCAGCAACAGTATGGGGGGAGGCAAGAAAATGAGCTCACTAGACTTGAAGCAATGATGCAGCAAGTTATTGGGTCCAATGCAAAAATGAATGAAAGAGTAGATGCACATGATGTAGCAATCAAAAATATTGAAGTGTAAATGGGCCAAATTTCAATGTCTCTGAACAATCGTCCTCAGGGGACATTACCTGCAGACACCCAGATAAATCCAAAAGATCAGGGCCCAAAGCAGCTGATGGCAGTGAGTCTCTGTAATGGCAGGGATCTAGATGTAAAACAAGAGAGAGATCGAGAAAATATACAGGCTGAGACACTCATTCCAGTGCCCATTGAGCTGGATGAGTCTACGATACTGACAGAAGTGACAGTCCTGCCTGCTCAGGAAGAAAAGAACATTCAGCAGGAGACCGAGAAAGTAGCTGATCCAGTTGAAGAGCCAGTAGTTGAAATAGTAGCTGATAAAGAGAAGTCCCAAGTGATTGGGAAGAAGAGACCTCCTGCACCTTTGCCACAGAGGCTAGCCAAGCATCAAAAGGAGGAGCAGTATAAAAAGTTCTTTGAAATGCTCAAACAAATCCAGGCAAATATTCCACTGATTGAAGCTTTAAAGGAGATGTCTATATACGCAAAAATGATGAAGGACTTGATGTCTCGAAAGTTTGAATTTCAAGACTTGTCCACAGTTACACTTACCTAGATTTGTAGTGCAGTGGTGACTAGACCTGTTGCTGAAAAGCTATCTGATCCAGGTAGCTTTACAATTCCATGCACCATTGGGAATTTCGCCTTTGCTAAGGTGCTCTGTGATTTAGGGGCCAGCATTAATCTTATGCCCCTGGCTATCTATAAGAGGTTGGGCATTGGGAGAGTTAGACCCACATCCATGTTGTTGCAGCTGGCCGACAGGACTGTGAAGTGTCCATTTAGTATCCTTGATGATGTGCTTATTTAGGTGGGGAAATTTGTGTTCCCTGCAGATTTTGTGATCTTGGATTGTAAAGCGGATTAAGAGATTCCTATAATCTTAGGAAGACCATTCTTGGCCATAGGGAGAGCTCTGATTGACTGTGAGACTGGGGAGCTCAAGATGAGACTCAATGATGAGGAAATAACATTCAATGTGCAAAAGTTTATGAGGCGACCAAGCGAGTTCGCCAATTGCTCTCTTATTGATGCCGTGGATGTAATCGTAGAGTCTGATGATCAGGTGTTGACAATTGAGGACCCCCTTTCTGCATGTTTGATGAACTTAGATGAAGTGAATGGTGAGGATCTAGCAGAATGGGTGTTGGCATTAGAAGGTAGAGGGTTCTGGGATAGAGATCTAGAATTCGAGCCCTTGCACTTGGAAAATAGAGAAACTCCTCCAGCTAAACCATCCATTGAAGAACCACCAAAGCTGGAGTTAAAGCTATTACCACCCCACCTCAGGTATTAATTTCTAGGACCTGACTCCACATTACCTGTTATTATCTCATCTAGTTTGTTAGATGTGCAGGTTCAAAAACTTTTACAGGTACTAAAAGAGTGCAAAACTGCCATTGGGTGGACCATGGTAGACATCAAAGGGATCAGCCCCGCATACTGCATGTACAAGATTCTACTGGAAGAGGGGCACAAACCTTCCAGGAAACACCAGAGAAGGCTGAACCCCAATATGAAGGAAATGGTGAAGAAGGAGGTAATAAAATGGTTGGATGCGGGAATCATTTTCCCAATCTCTGACAGCAGCTGGGTGAGCC